>JBAMJV010009696.1:70000-75558 GCA_037951105.1 Echinarachnius parma
CATAGATGACATCACATTTCACCACTCTATGGTGACTCCCTCAATTCGTGGACTTCGGTTCTCCCAAACAATCCAGAACATCAAGCTAACATAGTTAAATAAAGTAACATAAGGATTTATACAATTTATAGTAGGAAAGTCTCCATTCAGTAGCAAGATGTTCACGATGACACATCAATTGGCACAGTTTGTTGTGGTTCTCTCGATACATGGACTTCACATTTCCAAGATCAAAGGACAAGTTGTTAAGAACCATAACTAAGCTATAACATCATCATTTTGGTACTCTATCCATCCTATGTCCTCATTAAATTCTCAAATTGGCAACTTACCCCTCGGTAGGATCCAGCGCAATGGCTCGAGGGCTCTCCATGTTTCCAGCGACAACTGTTGTCCGCATGGCTCCGTCAAGGCGAGCGACTTCAATCTGATCCAGATGGCTCTCCACCCAGTACAGGTTGCCCGCGATCCAGTCCACGGCTAGCCCCTCGCAGGTCACTAGCCCTGCCTCCACAACTGGCTCGATATTACGTAAACCTGTAACAGAAAAGTGTATTTAATTCAGAATCAACGTTTCCTTTAAAAATAAGTTTTTACAAACTTAAGAGGGCAATTCAAATAAAAGGAATGGTCATAAACTTGAGAGACAAATAACGGAATTGACATAGGTAGTCCACCACACAGTTCAGTTACCCAGTTCCCATACCTGCCAACATTTGAAAATGAAAAATCCTACTCTCATGTTAGCAAAGCGCACATCACGCGCGCAAAGCACGTAGTCCTTTGCGGCCGTTGTCCAGCTCTAGGGTTCTAGATGCTCTCTTGTGCTATCTTAACCTTACTTTTGAACATACATGTATGACCACACTGAATGAGCAATACTTCAATGATAAAGATCATATATATATTGGCTTAATAAGCTTTTATCATATACATTCATCAACTATGTATGTGTGCATCTATATGCACATGTAAAGGGAAACATTTTTTTCCCACTTAAAAATCCTACTGTTCCGATTTTTCAGCCCTTTCTAGGGAAAAAATCGGAACAAATAGGATTAAATCCTACTGGTTGGCAGGCATGAGTTCCCTATCAGAATTTCAATTTCCATATCAAACATTCATACAGGACACTACAGGGTCCCAAAGGCAAAGGGTCAAAAGCCAAACACTTTAACCCACCAGCATTTGGTGAATTTTCATCCAGCAGTCCTCGATAGATCTTGTCATCGACAACATCTGTCCAGTAGATGATGCTCTGGTTGTAGTGGAAGTCGACGGCGATGCTGTTGTGAAGGTTGAAGACGAGGACGTTGTACTCGCTGGTGTTCAGGTTGACTCGACGGAGCTGGTTGCGGTTGGAGAAGATAAGGTACGGCGTCTCAGTGGCTGTAGAGAGATGGAAATTAAGATTGATTGATTGATTGATTGATTGATAGATTGATTGATTGATTGATAGCATCTCAATGGCTGCAGAGAGATGATTGATTGATTGATTGATAGATTGATTGACGATTGATTGATTGATAACTTCTCAATGGCTGCAGAGAGATGGATAGAGAATGACTGATTGATTCATTCATTCATTCCATTGGTCATTCATTTCCTGATTGATTGACAGTGATGTTGTTATAAAGGTTGAAGACCAAGAAGTTGTATTCAGTGGTGTCGAAGTTGAGACCAATTGATGAACCCATCAACTGACCGACCAACCGACACATCCACCCACCCACCGATTGACTTACTGACTGATTGGTTGATCAATCCATACATGTTTAATTCATTAATTTATCCATCCAGTCCTTCCTTCATTCAACTTTTCATTAATTCATCCATCCATCCATCCATCCATCCTTCCTTTCATCCATCCATCCATTGACACCTATTACCATTGCTCTTGCAGGTCCACCCATCACTCTCCATCTTGTATCCAGGGTAACACTTGCATGTGAAAGAGCCCTTCCCGTTCACACACTGCTGGCTGCATCGCCCTCGCAGGGAGCACATCTTGGTATCTGCAGGGTAACAACATATTGTTTAAGAAGTGCTTATGTAGTAGTTCTTTAAGTAGAATAGTTTATTTGAATTTGAATATAGTGAACTGTTCCCTACAGTCAACTCTTTATCAGCTCTCTTTTTGAGTGGATTGTATTTCATTACCTCCAGCAACAATTATTCCACATGTTAAAGTGATGCCTGTAAAGCGTCAGATATTGCACAAAATGACATTTGAGGCTTCAATCCTATATCAATATCATTGTAAAATACAATTGAAAGATTTGTGAAAGTTTGAAAGAAAACGAACACTGTTTACCTAGTGAAAAAAACGAATATTGAGTTCATATTTTATCACCGAATACTGATGGTCTGCCATACTTTTGTCGCAGTAATGAATGATCCGTTTGAGATATTCGCACCCGTGTATTTTTACACACGTAGTACATAATTCATGGAATTTGAACTCGCTCGGCTCAAAGTTCAATCTCCGGAATGTTCTCACGGGTGCTGCATGCGGACGTTCTCAGCTAAGACAATTGTACTTTTTTTCAATTGCGTTGATTAACGCTTTAGAAATAATGATGTTCAATGAAATCACTGTTCATGTGTAAATATTTCACAATATGTAAAAAAGAATAAAGGTAAATGAAAACATATAATTTAAAGTCATACCTGTAAAGTGTCCAAATCCACGAAAATTACTTGGAGCTTCCTCGTTTCTCTTCTACCGTGATGTTTAGCTTATGGTAAGAGAAGAATAGTGATTATTTTTGCTTATTCAGCATATTTAAGAATTTCAATATTTCTTTTTGTTTTTATTTTGTAAGTAAATCTTGTTTATTATAATCTGCATTATATTTTTAATAAATAAATAAAATAAGTGGAATACCTGGAAGGCAGCGGGAATGATCCTCGGGGTCAACAACCTTTCCTGGAGGGCAGTAGCACATGAAACTGCGGTCAGGAGTCACCTGACACTGTTCTTTGCATGGGTTGGTGTCGCACAAGGTTTTGTTACCTGAGAAACAGAATATAAACCAAAACAATAACAAATAGACAGGTCAATGACCTTTCATTGAGGTCAACAACCTTTCCAGGAGGACAGTGGCACATGTCACTAAAATCAGGAATCACCTGACATGGGTCTTTGGTTATTATAAAATGGGTAGAAGAATCCCTGCATTCTGATTGGTCAATTAGCGTGTAAAAGTTCTTACTGATGCATGGCTCACTTTAGTTTGATTTCCACAGTTTTTTGCACTCATTTTATAAAACAAATGCTGCACAGGCATATTTCGTGGATTGAAAAGAAAAAAAATAATTAAAAAAAAAATTTATATCATTTTGTAAAAAAAAAAAAAAAATTTTAAAATTGATATAAACATTTTTATATCATTTAAAAAAAAAATAATAATAAAATAAAAAATTATATAACATTTTACATTTTAAAATTGATATAAATTTTTTTTATATAATTTAAAAAAACAAAAAATAAAGAATGTGAAAATCAAAATTTTCCCCAGTCATGCGTCGGTAAATTAAGCCATGCGTCGGTAAATTTACAGGCATGCGTCAGTAAATTTAGCCATTTAGCCATTACTGGGGAAAAGTTTGATTTTCACATTTTTTGGCGCCCATTTTATAAAACAAATGCTGCACAGGCATATTTCGTGGATCGGTAAGAATTGGATGCAACTCTTTTAACTTTGGAAATGGTCTAAAAACCCATGAGCGCCATTCCAAAGTTCAACTCGTGCATCCAATTCTTACCGATCCACTCATGCCTGTGCATCATTTGTATACTAAAAAAAAAAAAAAAAAAAAGTAATTGAACTTTGCATGAAACCAGCGCTCTTCCTTCCACAGAAATTACAGATAAAATTAGGCATGAAATCAGGGGAAAAGCTCTTATTTTAAACTAGCAGTAACTTTACCAAGCGTAGCATGAAAAAAAGCACCAGTGTATAGGCCAACTGGTCAGAGCAATCAAAAGTGGGCTTTGGCTATCAAATATAATGGCACAAAGGCCAAAATTTAATCCAGAATTTCTACTGATTGTATGGAAAACATAAAATACTTGTTTGGGCTATAAATGTCTTATAAATCTTAATTCTAACTTTTGTGACGAGGCCAAACGTGAGAAATTACATCATCACATTGTTGATATTATAGATTTGAAATCAACACCAAGAACTACAACTTACAGTCTCTTTCATCCGTGCCATCGACGCACTGCTGAGCTCCGTCGCACAGGTTCTGGACGGGGATGCACAGAGTGTGGTTCTCACACTGCCACTCATTCATATCACACCCTACATGCTCTGCAAGAAAATTAGAATTTCAATATGATTATGATAAGGATGACGATTACCACAACAATGACGATGGTGATGACGACGACGACAAAAACGACAATGTAATGGTGATGATGACGACGATGACGACGATGATGATGATGGTGGTGATGATGATGATAATGGCAGACTTACGATCAATTATAATGATAATGATAATAATAATGATAATAACACATAATAACTATACAGCGCTTAATACAAGTTCTAAATAGGGATGCACAGAGTATGGTTCTCACACTACCCCTCATTCATATCAAACCCTACGTGCTCTGCAAGAAAAATTATCAGGATTTTAACATTATGTGAATAATCATCAAAGTGATATGAGACTTCAATCGTATACCAATATCAATGCAAGTTTCTTTTGAATGATATTTTAAATGATAGGGATGTTGGAAAAATCATAACCATCTCATTCCTCTCTTAACAGAAAGCCAAGCAACAAGTCACAAGTGAAATGTGAAAGTGTCAAGAGAAGTTTTGGTTAAATTTTACAGAGTTAATGGATCACTTTACTCAAACAAAAGAAGAGAAATTTAATAAGGAAACATACTACAATTGAGCTCATCTGATTGGTCGGTGCAGTCTGCAATGCCGTCACACTTATGTGGAGTAAAAAGCATGATAGGCTTTTCTGTTGTGAATCATGCTCCAATCAGAAACAAGTATGTGACTTATGTTGCTATTGTGTACCGTATTTGCCGGTGTATTACCCGCTCCGGGCATCCCTAACTTTGGGGGGTTTTCCATGAAAAAAAACAAATTTGATAGTATAATTCTTGATTTTTTGATGGTCAAAATGTACCGAGAGTAATAAAAAACATCCTTCTTTTCCAGAGACTTTTGGTCTATGAAATTTTACTTCAATTTACTGAAGTCTCTGAAGCACATAAAGGAAATAGGAGCCCCTTCCCCGATCAATCCGTAACATTTGTTAAGCTTACCAGAAAAGAGAATATGGAACACTACGCATGGGACTATAGTGAACGCTAGAAGACAAACGAACACAAAACAAAACATGAATCAAATCACAGATGAAAAAACTGTACCTTGATATGTTTATTCCTATTTAAGATTGAATTGCACTGTGCAATTCAATCTTAAATATCTCCATAATCAGGGTGATATTTGACAATTCAAATACCATTTCATTATTCTGCTTTTACCATACGCCAAGCAACAAGGTACAAGTGTATTGGGTAA
>JBAMJV010009697.1:0-15000 GCA_037951105.1 Echinarachnius parma
TCACTCAATTTTTGTGAATATGCAAATTAGGAACATAACCTAATTATGCTAAATATGCATTGCCAAATGTTGCCAAGATGGCGACCAAGTTGAAATATCTTTAATACATATTTAGAATATAATCGGACAATAATACCCTATATAAGATGATGACGTCATAATTAAGGGAAATTGAGCGTTCCTATTGGTTGATTACCGATACTTAATCCGGTATAGTAAATGGTTAGGTTATAGTGCATATGTACTATAACTTTACAGTGACGTACAAACTTCCCATAGACCACCCAAACGATACCAAAACAATGGCGATACGATAATTGTCTTACTTTCGATATAACGATATATTCTGGGTGTTGAATAAAACGATATATCGTGTTTCGCATTTTTAAAATTAATGTCAGTGGGCCTTTTTTTTATTCGATTAAAAATGTATCGTTGTCTATTCTGGTTTATATGACACCTTGGAATGTTCTCTCAATGTGAGTGGTTGAATTCAGGTCACATGACATTCGTGGAAACGTACCATTCAACGATTTGACGTCATTTTTCATTGAATAGAACTTTTTTTAGTACCATTCAACGATAAATGACGTCATTAAACGTGCAATGGTACTTTTTTTATGTTGTTGTTTTGTGCAAGCCAGCGCGCGTTAAAAATAACTGCGCGCATTGCGCAGATTTTCCATTCATGAACAAGTGCGTTAATATACAACTAACGAATGGGCTTCTTGTGATAGTCAAATCTATTACCGAGGTTGGGCTGAAAATGATTATTACCCGAAGCGTAGCTGAGGGTAATAATCATTTTGAGTCCACCGAGGTAATAGATTGCCTATCACAATCAAATTGCAATAAAAGTTCGAAGGTGATGAGAGAGGAATATTCTCTTCAATATGACCCTGAAAATAACCTACCTTAGGCTCTCGATTCTGTGTAATATCACTGCATTGACCAGTTTGAATCAGGACTCTACGTACCGACGAGCGATCTATGCAGTGATATTACACAGAATCGAGAGCCTAAGGTAGGTTATTTTCAGGGTCATATTCAAGAGAATATTCCTCTCTCGTCACCTTCGAACTTTTATTGCAATTTGATTGTTTAAACTGTTTATTTCATGATAGAAGAAGTTGGGAAACTTTAAACGCGTTTTTCTCGAATCTCGTTAGCGCGCAGAATCAAACATTCGCCGGTATGTGATATTTTCATTTCAGAATTCCTTGATATTAAAATTAACAACATTGAATCCCGGGGGGGGGGGGGGGGGGGGGGGGGCACTCAACTATATTGCTGTACACACGCGCGACCAAAAAAACGCGTAAAAAGGATACTTTTTGCCGATCATGCGCGTCACGCGCGTGACGCGTTTAGGGTGTCAAAAAGGCCAAAATCAGAAAAAAGCGTATGTTTATGGAGTTTTAAAAATACGCGTTTAGGGTATTTTTTCTCCTAAACTTGTTTCCCGGACTTGTCTGGAGTTTGCCGGGGATTTTGTGCGACTTCGAATGATTCCAGGGGATTCCAGATCTCGGGAACGTCCCTTCAGTGATCGCGCGATCATATCCCCCGCCCCCTCCACCATTCCCAGGTCCCCGCTTAACTCTTAAAGTGCCAGGGATTTTAATGCTCTATGGCATTTGTGTGTATTGTAACTCACAAAAATTCGAGCCTGGCACTCAAGGAGTTAAGCTCCGCATGTATACCCAGGGCCCAGATATCAGCTGAATATACTGATGGAATTCCTTGTACAAGTACTACAAATGAGAACATCATAAGCAGAGTTTTGTTAATACATGTAGCATTTAATCATTTTTTGGACAAATACAAACTCTGAGATACAATCATAATATGAGACACATTTGAAGGGGAGTGTCTAGAATAATATCCCTTGTATAATTGTAATCTCTACCCATTGTTCAGGTTTCTCAACAACATTTTAAACCATTTCAAGAACTCAGGATTTTGTGTATGTTTTAATGATGTTCATATTTTTTGTAAATAAATTATTCCAAAATGTTTCAGAAACAAGACATGGTAGTTATCATTTCTTTTTATAGTAACTACACAAATATCTCGAGAGAGCGATCCATTGTAGAAATACCTTGGCGTTGTCACATGCTGTATGAAATTGCAATTGGTATTATCAGAAATACAGTCAAACTTGCATAAATTGAATCTGCTGGGGCTGATGAAACATGAAAAAGTTGTTACTTACAAATTCAACTTATATAAAAAAAAAATTAATAAAATAAAATAAAAAAATAATAATTCAAAATAGAGGCCTTTTGAATATCTTCAACTGAGGCAAAGTTTCAACTTAGTGTGAGGTTGACTGTAGTTCTTATTGAGAAGTACATGTACATTAGAGGTTTATTTAAGGTAGACCTTGTTTAGGGTTAAATGTTTAAGGTGGTTAAACATTTCCATTATTTTTAGAGGTTTATTTATAGTGGGGGCTCTTAGGTCAATATATGAGACCAAGTGTGCACTTCTGGACAAAAGCATGAATTTTGGCACACAGATAGTTTAGACATTCCTCTTCAAGAAATTTGATGGAAGCAATTTTGCACGGCCCATTCTTGGCCGCCATCTTGGATTTCAAAATGGCCGCCATCTGGCACCTGTTTTCATCAATATCTCAGTAACTAAAACAGCTAGAGAGTTATTTTCAGTGGCTATACCCACATAATGGGGGCCAACGAATCACCTGAATCGACTGTCAAGACCTAAAATGGCAGCCATCTTGAATTTCAAAATGGCCGCCATCTGGCACCTGTTTTCATCAATATCTCAGTAACTAAAACAGCTAGAGAGTTATTTTCAGTGGCTATACCCACATAATGGGGGCCAACGAATCACCTGAATCGAATGTCAAGACCTAAAATGGCAGCCATCTTGAATTTCAAAATGGCCGCCATCTGGCACCTGTTTTCATCAATATCTCAGTAACTAAAACAGCTAGAGAGTTATTTTCAGTGGCTATACCCACATAATGGGGGCCAACGAATCACCTGAATCGAATGTCAAGACCTAAAATGGCAGCCATCTTGAATTTCAAAATGGCCGCCATCTGGCACCTGTTTTCATCAATATCTAAGCAATTAAAGCAGCTAGAGAGTTATTTTCAGTGGCTATACCCACATAATGGGGGCCAATAAATCCCCTGAATCGAATATCAAGACTTCAAATGGCAGCCATTTTTAATTTTTAAGATGGCCGCCATGGGAAGCCTATATTTAACTCCATCTCAGAAACTAAATCAATGACGGAGTTCTTATCAAGTGATATGCCTTTCTGGTTGTGGTCAACTTGTGTAACAATCTACCAATATATGGTTGGATGCAATTATGCACTTTCCATTTATCTCCTTTATCTCAGAAACTAAAACAGCTAAAGCATTCATTTTAGCGGCTATACCCACTTATTTGGGTCCAACGAATCACCTGAATCCAACTCAAAGGCGTCAAATGGCAGCAATCTTGAATTTCAAGATGGCAGCCATGGGGAGTCGCATATTTAACTCTTTTATTATATCAGAAACTAAAAACAGTACAAAGTATTTCCAGTTGCTATGCCTCTTTGCTGGGGCCAACGAGACTAAAAAACAACAGAGTAAATTACTGTGGGTATGCAGTCTGGTGTTCGCAATAAATAACATGGAGTACATTTGAAAGACCTAATTCAGATGCACCCACAGTGGTTGGAAGCAATTTTCGCCTTCATCTTCAATTTCAAAATCACCTGAAATCTATTTCGCTTCAAAATTGTGACATATAGCACACTCATTTCCTATATTTAAGCAAGGGGTTCATATTTCAGAAACAATAACATCTGGATAATAATGTCAGAGGTTATGACGTCATTGTTGGCGTCATTTAATGACCTAGAGCGACTTTATAGATGTCTTCAAATGACAGTCATCATAAATTTCAAGATGGCCACCCTGGGAACTGTATCCAGCTCTAGCTCTGTATTACAGATCACACTGCAACACAGTTAATTTGTTTAAAATATTAGGTTAAATATTAGTTAAAATATCAGGTGGTAGCCATCTTGTGAATTATTGTATTGATTTAATTATTGCTTCGGTGTTCCACGAATGTGGTTTTGAGAGACAGCTCCGTATCTCCTTCTCAGTCGTATCGTTATGATGATAAGATTTTGTGTAATGTTGTTGACGGCTTGTAATACACTTTGATGCCAAATTCCTTCAAAGAGCTTTTGAGGCACCCTTGATATGGGTTAGAACGATATGTCCTTTTAAGTGTGGGTTTATCTAGTCGGCTTTGGCCCATTTTAAAAGCCCAATTAGATTAGCCACAAGTGGAGAGAGTCAAGGGATTGATATGGATCGGAATGAACAATGTATGGATCACTCCTAATGTTCACAGGGGTGACTGGAGGTGAAATATTATATAAACCAACTGTGTGACTTTCTCTCCGATAAATCTTCCAAGCAACCACAATTATGTGGCCACATGCCCTCCTTCTCCTTGATAGGTAAAGTCCGGATAAATGGAGTTCAAGTGATTGATTAACTCCTGCGCGAATTATTTCTTGAATTTGGTGTTGAGTGTCATGCCGCTATTGGAATCTGCTTCCAGGAGTTGGACAATATAACTCAGACATGCTGGTCCTCTATATACTCTAGATAATTGTGTCCTGAAGTGTTGTTTTGTCTATGGGAACTAAAGTAGGTAATGTACGTAAAGTCGCGTCAAAATGATCGAAGCTCTCGTCTTCCCCTGTCCACTCTCGATAGTTTCTATATGCCTAATCGACAGTTGGCTATGTGGTGACATGTATGTTACACAAGAGGAGATATAATAGGATAGGTCTGGACCAGTTTGTCTGTGAGCCAGGTTTCTAACCCCTGAAAGAACATGTACACATACAAGGTCCACATACATTGGCTACAAGTGATCTTTTACCAACAAAAGCAATAATATTCCCTCTCAATCCCATCCTATGAAATTTGTAAATGAAACACTTGAAAAAATAGACATTGACAATGCACCGAAACCATAAATTTGGTGGTATTGTTACATGGATGACACTCATCCCAAACTCAAGAAACAATTTGTGCAGGAGTACACTTTTAGTTCCCTAACGAAGGGAAGGATAAGTCGTTAGTGTTCCCTGACACTTTTATATAGTCATGATAGTGATCGAACTTGATGGTAGCCTGAACGTTAAGATTTATCTGAAAGCAACTCACACTGTCCAATGTCTCATTTCACCTTTAATTACCTATTTGAACGAACATTATGAGTGACTGTTACTTTGTTCCATTATTGTAATCACCAATCCCTTGGCAGTCAAGATGATAACATATAACTATTCTCTTTTATGTTTGTTGCAACTATATTTGGGATTACAAAGCTATAGAAGGATCACCACACTGAGAGGAACACACAATGCTCAACATGACACTCATCTGCCCTGATATTAGGAGTCTCAGATGCAATCAACTGAATTTCAATTTAATCCGGCATCAGGGTGTATCTAAAGCCAACAAGAACAAAACACCAAATCGTAGTATCGCCTAAAGACAACATACAAAATAAGTGTGGGGCGTAGTACATACATTGTAATTCCATGCCAAGGGTGGACTACTAGCCATTTGGCTGCAAGAATCAAACAGCAGTCCTATGCAATGCATCATAAGTGAAAGAAACGTAACAATCTCCAAAGACCAGCTAATGGAACACCGACGCCCAATTCGTTCATCCGGAGTGTCTCAAAACAGGCCACATTGAGTCTCCCGTCAGATCGGACTGGCAAAAAGTCTACATTTCAGAAATGTCGCACAATTCAAAAAGGGTGAAGGAAGATATCTGCATGTATACATCCTGGCATTTCAACACACACTGAACAGAGACAGTGCGCGAAACAAACTACCTGATGACGTCTACCATCAGAAAATCGATCGTTTTTGTAAGAAAGATCAACAGAAAGGTCAACAAAATGTTCAAACTTTTTCCATTTAGTTAGTTTTCATTAATGGGGACTGAAACATTTGCAAAAATGCTTGAATGAATGTTACTGCTTTTCAAAAGGTAGGTTACTACACTCATTGATTCTCTTTTGAACTACCTCCTACCCGATAACTTTGTTTAATGAATTGAATGGTCAAGTAGACTTCTACTTTGTTCAAATTATCTTTATATCATTATATATCAGCAACATTGCTCAATTGCTTCCAACCTAAGGTGGGCATACCCATCGAAATGCACTTACTAATTTTATTCTGAGATACATAATTGAATAGGCTACCCGTGGCAGCCATCTTGAAATTCAAGATGGCTACTATTTGAACCTTATCAAGATGATCCAGGTGATTCGTTGACCCAGAAAATGTGAGTGTACCCGGCTGAAATAAACTCTCCAGCTGTTTTAGTTTTTAAAATATTGGAGAAAAGAGGGTTTCAGATGGCAGCCATTTTGGAATTCAAGATGGCGGTTAAAATGGGAAGTGAAAAATTGCTTCCATCCATCTATTGTTAAATTGTTATGAGTTGACCACAAACAGATAGGCATATCAGTTGAAATAAACTCCGTAATTGCTTTAGTTTCTGAGATCGAGTTAGTTAAATATAGGCATCCCATGGCGGCCATCTTGAAATTCAAGATGGCTGTCATGTGAACTCTTGACGTTCGATTCAGGTGATTCGTTGGCCCCCATTATGTGGGTATAGCCACTGAAAATAACTCTCTAGCTGTTTTATTTGCTGAGATATTGATGAAATCAGGGGCCAAATGGCGGCCATTTTGAAATTCAAGATGGCTGCCATTTCAAGACTTGATATTCGATTCAAGTGATTCGTTGGCCCCCATTATGTGGGTATAGCCACTGAAAATAACTCTCTAGCTGTTTTAGTTGCTGAGATATTGATGAAAACAGGTGCCAGATGGCGGCCATTTTGAAATTCAAGATGGCGGCCAAGAATGGGCCGTGCAAAATTGCTTCCATCAAATTTCTTGAAGAGGAAGGTCTATACTATCTGTGTGCCAAAATTCATGCTTTTGTCCAGAAGTGCACACCCCATGACCTAAGAGCCCCCACTATTAGAGCAATTGACGTAGACCTTGTTTAGGGGTATGTTTTAGGGGTTATACTCTTGTTTAGGGGGCAAAATTGTCAAAAAAGCACGCGAAAATACTTGAATAGAGTATAAATTTGACCAATGGATAAAACTTGTTTGGGTGGGTTTGAAAAACCTGTGGTCGCGCGTGTGTACAGCAATATAGTTGAGTGCCCCCCCCCCCCCGGGCATTGAATTGAGGTGTGGAAGCAAAATTTGATAGAACAAAGCTCGCTTTACTCACAATATAATTATATAGTCAGCTCTAACTTTAGCCTCATACGGGCTATTTCATTTCAGTAATAAGAACGTAACGAAATATTGGAAATATGAACCCGAATAACATCAATGACATTCATACTTAAAGGGAAAGTTGAGTTTTGGTAGAGAGGGCGCTAGACTACTTAATTGGTTTGTGAGGTAATGAAAAACTGAGTGTAAAATTTGAAAGAGCATAATATTTAAACAATGAAATCATCTTTGTTTGATCAAAATCGGTTCAGAAACGGCTGAAATATCCATAAATATAACAATTTGTAATAAACCCGGGGCCCCGGGTTTATAAGAGAATTTTGAACCAGCCGTTAAAAATTCAAAAAAATGCTTCCTCTTTTCAAAAAGTTACAAAATAGGTATTTAAATAGTTGTTGGTTATTTCTCTATCTAATCACTATTTCAACAAAGCATCACATGCACAATATTTTATTCAAAATGGTTAAAACCGATGAGTGTTTAGAGAGCGCCCTCTTACGTTTTAACGGCTCTTTTTGAATGATAACATGATCTTTACTACGTCATTTGTAATTTTGTGTTCCTTTCTAGTTATAACTATTAGTTTGTAATGTAATGATGCAGGTTTTGGTTACTAAAATTCAGTTTCACTAAAACTGTAGGGCCTACTCTCCTTACCAGAACTCAACTATCCCTTTAAAAAGGGCGAAAGATAGATGCGGGATAATTTATTTGTACTGGTACGTATATGTAATACCATAATTATAGAGCCAACTATACAGTTCCTCGCGTGGTAATTTTCTGTGTTTTTTGTTTGTTCGATCAACAAGATATGAATTACGGTTTTAACTTCTATTTCAGTTCTGCGTAAACATTGTGCTTTAATTAATATATATTTTCATTGAATTGCCCTTACTCCAAAACAATTTCACTGCTATATGACACAATACTCCATGGTATTTTACGCGGTTTATAAAAATAATAAAAACTTACAATACACAAAACACATAATTATGAATAGTACGTCTACTTTCTTATAACATCTAAATGTCATGCTGACAAGTACATTATACAAGATGGTGTGAATACCAATCTGTCGTGGTCCCCTCTTTAACCATGTTAACGTAAAGGGATCTAGTAACTGTGTTGACAAGTGCAATAAGTGATCTGGTATGTCGAGAGAGTAATGTGTGAAAATTTAAAATTAATCCGAGCACTTCAATCATAAATATCTTTTGAACGCAATGCATGCAATTTGAAAAAAGAAATTTGTCCCATGCTTGTATTATTAATACGAATAAAACAAGATATGAGCAAAGACTATAGAGCGTCTTTGATATGAGGGAACGGCTAGGATTCCAATTGGAGTTTGAGGATGTGGACAATGTAACTAAGTCCCTTTAATATTCTAACGCACAAGATAGTAGGAACAATATATACATGTAGTAACTAAATTGTCTTTACTTATTTTTTGTCAGACTGAAACGAAACAAATCAATAACATGAATTATACAGTATGATCCATTACGTTTTAAAACATTTTTCCAAAAGTTATATTTTCATTTTTAAAAAGAACACTGTTTACCTAGTGAAACAGTAAAACTCTATGTCAGATTTTATCACCTACTGTCCACTGATTTCGACTACAATCGAAATGCGTACCGGAACGCTTTTCAACTCAATCATAAATATCTTCATAATTAGAAAGACATTTTAACAAATCAAAACCTATGTCATTCTTCTGCTATACATTAAGCCGAACAACAGTATACAAGGGGAATGTGGCGGCTCCAACTTTGGGGGGTTGATTTGACACTTAGGGATAGTACAGTTTGGTAAGGCTGAACTTTAGTAACCAAACCTGGACAGTTACATTATAAACTAATAGTTATAACTCCACCATGCTCGAAAGGTATACAAAATTACAAACGAATAAGTAAAAAGCCCGTTATCGTTCAAAATAGTTATAACTCCACCATGCTCGAAAGGTATACAAAATTACAAACGAATAAGTAAAAAGCCCGTTATCGTTCAAAAAGAGCCATTAAAACACAAGAGGGCGCTTTCTAAAAAGGCATTGGTTTCAACCATTTTTTATACAAAATTATGCATGTGATGTTGATCATCAACAACTATTTAAAAAACGCTTTTGAACATTTTTGAAAAAGTGCAAGCATTTTTAACATTTTTTGAAAAAATCATCTAATTATTTGGGCCCCAAATAATTATAAGATCAGATATATTTATTGATATTTCTGCCGTTTCTGGGTCGATTTTGACCAAATAAAGTTTATTCTGCCATTAAAATTGCATGTTCTCTCAAATTCGACACTCAGTTTTTCATTACCTCACAAAAAAATTGTGATGTGCAGCGCCCTCTCTACCAAAACTAAACTACCCCTTTAATCGTTCTATGAACAATTCTTTTTCTGAAGCACTGCACTCTTGCAATTATTACTTTACCCGTCTTACCCTGCAGTACGTACTAGGGAAAGCCCCCTTTTAGAGTTTGGTATTTTTGACTGGGAACAGGCTGTCTAATATATCTCCTAATAAATAAAAGGAATAGTTGAGTATTGGTACTTCCCGAAATGCCCCTTGACACTAAATTGGTTGGTTTTAATTCCATGTTAAAGTTCCTTGAATAAAACATGCAAAATAAGAATCATTCCCTTTCAAATGCTCTTATGGTTGAAAATTTTGATTTCAAGATGTTGTATTTATATGCCTACCGGCCGGGGGTCATATACAAAAAATGCTTATATATTACTTTGAAAACATCTAAATAGGTTTTTAATGATATCTCTATTCGATACAATATCTATTCGAAGACTTCGTAACACGAGGAATTACAACAATCCAACGGCGATGACAAACACTAATTTCTCTGAAACTAGAGTGAAATTACAACCAGCAATCACATAATTATTTATAGTGGCCCCGACTTCAAAATGGCGTAAACACTTTACATTTAGACTGAATCAAAACATGATCAAGAGTTGTTCTCCGAAAATTACTTTTAAAAGAAAAAAAATCTAACTCCGAAGTCACCATTGGGAACGCCCCCAGATGTTATCCTAAAACGCTTTCCACTTTATACACAAACAGCATGTGACATCCCCTTTGCCCTCAAAAGAGACTGTTTTAGGTCTTCAAACACCACCCTTTAAATTTTGTCGGTCTCGAGTACACCTCGGCATCGGCCTTGAATTTTGTTGGCGACGGACACTCCCCTCCCCCCCTCCCTCTCTCCCCCACCCCCCGCTTACACGACTCTCAACCAGTGGTCTCGGCCTTGGCCTCGAACATTTTGGAAGACGAACACCGAAATATCTGAATATGAGGTTATTGTTTGCCAGGTAACTTTGAAGCCAAATGACAGGATTGGAAAACGCCCTACAAACAACAAGTGAAAAATATGATTTTATCACCTACCACGTGATAGAATATATCATAACTTTAAATTGTATAGATCTTGACAAAAGCTGCTTTGAAATTGACTAATTGAGCATCAAAAGGTTCAAAATAAATTAGTTTGGCCAATATTGATGTTTTTGGCTTGAAACGGATTTTAACTAGGTATGTTGAATAGGTTCTCTACAAACAAAATGCCAACCAAATAATATTGTTGATGAATCATTACCGTTTCTTTATAATTACACACAAAATTAGTGGACTGATGATGGTTTCAAACGAAGGCTAACCGGATTCGGTTGTGGTTTGTTCTTTCTAAAGACATTGTTATCATGGTTCAAACAATCAGTGGTGTACCCAGAATTTTTTCAAGGGGGGGGGGGGGGGGTGTTATTTTGTCAGCCGAATTTCTGAGGCCGAGACCATTGGTTGAGAGTCGTATATAAGCGGTAGGGGGAGGGGGGTTGTACGTAGACAATTTTTGAAGCCGAGACCAAGTACTCTCTCAATTTTCGAGGCCGAGACCATCGGTAATGATGGTCGATATCGCTCAAGTGTGGTCTTGAGACCAGCTACAAGTGGTAAAGGGGGAGTTGAACCCCCGACCCAACCCCCCAACCCCCCCCCCCCCCCCGGGTACGCCTATATGACAACAATCAACGTCAAGTACGATAAGCTGGTTTTCCAATTACAATGTAGTCCTTGTTTTAGTTTCAGTATGATTCTTTACAACCATGTTCTCTCAATGTCCTGTTTCTCTTTAATTGCTATTCAATATGGTATGAATCCTCGTGGTACTTCCGATTGTGTAAACAAGAAAGTGCATTGCCTCAATCACTGTCAATAAACCACTTCTGTAATGTATGCAAATAATATGCGTTACTCGATTTGAATACGCGCGCTTTAGTCGCCATTCCCCTCAAGTCGTCCGATTCCAATTAAACGGGCATATCTTATGCGTTAGTGCCATAGTAAACCTGTTTGGGAAAAAATATTTCGCGTGCGGGGGCGTAGATTTTTTACCTGACGATTTTTGCACGAAGAAAAGAAGGAGGAAAATGGGTCTCCATCATCTGGAGGGGCTAGAAAACTATAATGTTGGCATTATCATTTGACATGAAAGGTCTCAAAGGGAGATAGAAAGATTATTGTCAAACATTAGAAACATGGAGCAGGTTTCGGTTTTCCTAATTTCTGTTTGGTCATATTGAAGATATTTATGATTGAAATAGAGTACAGAAGCGATGACGTCATAAAAATCTTTTGTTAGAATTTTCAAATTTGAACTTCATTTTCATAAAGAGCGTGAACAATAATGTCTAAATACCGAAAACCAATTTAGATATGCCTATCCAAATAAATTTTACTTCAATGGGCAATCAGTGTTATAGTGCACTGGTTCATCAAGTTATGAACTGGTCAGTGCACTATAACACTGATTACCTATTGGAAACAAAAATCATTCGGATGGGCATATCTCAGCCAATACTTAACATATTCAATTGATTTTCAGTATTAAGACATTATGTTGTATGCTCTTTCTGAAAATGAAGTTCAAATTTGAACATTCTAAAAAAAAGGGGTTTATGACGTCATAGATGACATCACACTTCACCACTCTATACCTCTTTGCATTTGTTCTCATTACTCGGGCATAATAACAATATTACGTAATTTATGTATCGTGTAATTTTCAAACGTCACTCATTCGGCCAAGTATTTGTTAGTATCCAATTATATTGTTAATAATGTTATGTTCTCTTTTTTTGGTATTCACCTGGGCCCATATTTGCTAAACCAGCTTATTCTTGTTGGAGACTCCTTTTGTAGCACATCTAATTGTATTGTTTTAAGCATGGAACTAAGCTAGCGGTGTTTGCATGTAGTTCACATACGATGTAAGCTGAATGATATTCATCGAGTTCAAATATAACCTTGTGGTTATTACTGAGAACTCACGTTTGTTTGTATTTTTTTTGAAGCTCTATTAAATTACATTAAAGGGATAGTACAGTTTAGGTCAAACTGAATGTTAGTAACCAAATCTTGCACCATATCATTACAAATCATTAGTTATAATTCCCCCATGCCCGAAAGGTAGACAATTTAATGTTATCATTCAAAAAGCATGCATTACAACACAATAGGGCGCTTTCTAAAATGTGAATGTAAAGATTTGTTAAAATAATGGTTTGATAGAGGGATTAAAAACCTCTTTGATAATTTTTGGAAAAAGTATAAGCATAATATAAGATTTTGTCTTTAAATTGTTGAATAAATGTGGGTCCCACATTTATTCCAATCGGATATATTTATTATTATTTCAGCTTTTTCTGAACCGATTATGATCAAATAAAGTTCATTTTATCGTTATAATCACGTGCTCTTCCAAGCATTACACTTTATAGTTTCCACTACCTCACAAATGCATTATTTCTTGAAGTGCCCTCTAAACCATGACTGCACTATCCCTGATTCGTTTAGTTCATGTATATCAAGTAGGTAATGCACGTATATCTGGTTCTATCTGGATCTACAAAAACTATAAAGCACTTTACATAACATCGGCAGAATTGAGGTTTGTTTAATTCAATGAACCAACGTTTTATGGTTTAGGGTCATAAAACGTACCGGAAAACGAACTGGTTTGTCATCTGATTTGTTGTAAATACCGAAAAAGTACAATATCCCTTCTAGTAAACAGGTCGAAGTTTCAATTTGATAAAGATGTCTCTTATCCGATCGGGTCTCGGGATCAACCAGTGAAGTATAATACTTCAATGGGATCAACCCATATGAATTATAGTAGCTGGTTTGCGGTAGCATATTCATTGCCGCACCCTAATTAGTCTGTGGTTATTATGTGTATAGTCGTCATCAAATAGACCGCTTCTGTAATGTATGCAAATAATATGCGTATGACATGACGTCAGACTCCTCGTCGGCAAGCTTAACAAAAGTCACCATGTCCGGCAAGCTAGCTTGCCGGACCTAGTTACTTGTATTAAGCTTGACGACGGGGGGTCTGACGTCATACGCATAGTATTTGCATACATTACCGAAGCGGTCTATTGCTCATGTCGTGATCACACTGTAGTAATGATATACACGATTTATATAGCGCCTAATATGATTGATAATCACCTCCAAGCGCTTACATTGATATTATTATATACCCCGATCATCGGATGCATACTGCAATCAATCCAGCACGCAAAACGCATGTTTTACAACCCCTGTAGATGCATGTGACGGGAAGAGCATGTCCCCCTAATAATTGGACACAAAATAATACAAAACATTATTAAAGAGAAATTATTACTACTTGACATACTCCCCTGACCATCAACTACAGTAATATGCATCGATTCACTGGCTTAATTAAGCTATAGTGTCACGTAATTCACCACGTGCTACCACGTAGATACCGGATACCTTCCAAAGGGTAGCCACCCCCCCCCCCCCCCCCCCCACCCCCATGCACATTTCACAAACAAATGTCCTATCTCGTGGCTCTAGACTATACATAGTGACTTTGTCACGTAAGGCCTGTATAATGACCTGCGGCAATTTAAAACTATTCAGTGTATTTCTTTGTATTTTTGTTAAAAGGTATTCCAAATGAGGGGTGGGGGGGGGGGGGGGGGGGGGGTCATTGCCAAGACCGATCTTTGTGCCGATCACTGGTTTACTTGATTGTCGAAACCTTTATTTAAACAAAAATGGTGACGGTACGTAGCGTGACGGTGACCACGACAATCGCCCACGTTTTAAAAAGCTCAAATCCTTTCTATATACTCTCGCCATGCATTTCGATTTACATCGGTGATTCCATTGTAGATTCAAGTGTATTCAAATATTGTCAAATACTTGAACCATTATTCATAGTTTACCACCAATGAATAGTCGGCCAATAATAATCGGTGTTTGTATATTGTGCATGAACTGAAAAGAGAAACAGGGAGAGAAATATTTATTTTACAATTATTTGCTGAAAAGTTGCAGATCCGCATTCTTACACATTACATGCACTTACACATGCATAAAATATATACTGGACTGCAGTGCAGTGCAACTGCATGTCATATTTTCCCTCAATAAAAAGTATACACAAATTATTTGTTTGTGGCCAGTTGAGGACAATTGTAATACATATGCGACCTGTGTGTTGGAGTATTGTGCCGAACAATCGGAAACATTCCAAAAGCTGCCAGTATTACAATGCCATTGGATATTAGCATATGCGTGTATATAATCGTCTATATAATTG
>JBAMJV010009697.1:17500-27500 GCA_037951105.1 Echinarachnius parma
AATATACCAGGCTGGAAAGACAAGCTTCAACTTATGTGCTATTTTCCCCTTACCAAGAATAAATTATAATACTACATTGTTTGTAATTTGCTTCTCATTTATATTTTCATCATGATATTCCAAAAAATGTATTGTTTGTGACAAAAAAAGTTGAAAAAGGTGAAAAAAGAAGGGGAAACTATACGACTGTGTCGTGCAGTAGGCCTGCACAGATTTGGGAGCAGGCGATTTTTTACCAACATGTAATTCTAGCTCGGAAAATGATTCTACTAGGTAATTTTGTTTTGAAACACAGCTATAATAGATTTGTTTTTCATACTATCTCCGTGTAATATGAATAACAATTCGGCAAAATGGTGAGTTGTAAACAGTTATTTTACGGAGATTGACACTTTTTCAATGCCAATAATGACATGAATATTGACATTAGGATATGTTTCAGGACATGGGAGGACAACTGTGTGTCGGATATTGATTATTCAGGCAATATTCAATCGTTTTGAGAGAGTAGAACTGCGTCCACTCTATGAACATTTGCGTGTAGATCGCCGTTCGAGCTAGAGCTGTCGGGAGCGCAAAGCCCGGCTCTTACGTCACGCACAGAGCCACTTTGCTGTGCCGATTTCATGGTAAAGGGGAGGGTCAATTCATTAAAATTGTATTTTCATAAAACATGAAACTGAACACTTTCATGACTTGTTAACTGCACAAATTGCTTTAATAACTCATTTTATCATAAAATAAACCATAATAACTTGATTATATTCCCTTTGAATTAAATGTGTGTGTGGGGGGGGGGGGGGGGGGGGGTTTGGGGGAGGGGGGCCGCCCCCCACACTTCCGGCGCCTATGTTCCTGAGCTGTCATCTCGTGTATATAACATCATTTAGATGCATGCAATACGCTGTATAACGTAGATTTATGGTCTTGCCTTTTCTTTTTAATCAAATAGCCATAGTTTTCTTATTTTTTTGACCGATTGTGCTAAAAAATTTCCGTGACTATACATCCTATTTAGTGTCTAAAAGTGCATACAGCAATTTGTCCGGATTTCATTGTCCTTTAAGTATATCTCTAGTCTCTAGACAAAGTCAAAGTCAAGATATTAACCCTGTTGTCTGGAATATCATGGATTATCACATGACTTAGTAAATACATTACATGCCGCTGCGGTGTTATATTTTTGGATATACCATGGCAATATTACACCCCTGTGTTTGACAGTCAGATGATAAAACAGTTGTTCAATTTGTTGTCGGGAAAATCACGGAATATTCCTACCCTCGGGATTTCAAATGCTATTTCGTGAAGAAAATAAGTCCCTCGACTTCGTCTCGGGACTTATTTACTCTTCCCTCAATAGCATTTAAAATCCCTCGGGATGTAATATTCCGTGCTATACCCTCCACCGCCATTTAACAACAGAATAATGTTCCCTCGAGGTTTGAAATGCTAATTCATGAAGACAATAAGTCCATCGAACACGTCTTGGGACTTATAATCTTCCCTCAATAACATTTCAAATCCCTTGGAGAGGAACATTCTGATGTGTGGCCTTCATTCCGGGAACAGAGGTGGGAGGACTCCCACCTCTCTGTACCGGGAATTCGTACGACGACAATCTTGACAATTTATCAACCGACAAAGTTACGACACACTAATGGGGCGGTGCAAACCTAGTAATGCATGACTTCGGTTTATCGATATACATGTATATCTTGCATAATTATATACATCAATTATTTGTAACTAAATATGTTTTTAATGTTTTAAAACATTTACCAATTAAATATTCATTTTGCTAATTTAGCCCCACATCTTAAAAAAAAAAAAAGAAGAAGAAAGAAATGTACGTGTTATTATTATGCTATACAATCAGTGACAATCATGCAACTTTTGTTTTCCTCATCAGTCCTGGTCCAATGCAACACCGAGAGCGGAGAGTTGCAATGCCCTAGGAGTCTTGCGTGCTACAGGGAGCAAGACGTGTGCGATTCGTACGACGACTGTGGTACAGGCTACGACGAGTCAGAATGCGACCAAAGAGGTTAGAACGAGCTGTAATATTCATGATATAATTTAGGTGATATGTTTAGTGGTGCAGCGTGGTCGGACTGATATATCTATCTATATCTATCTACATGTATATATCTATCTATCCAAGCTGGAGACCCGGGTTCGAGTCCTGGCGGAGACCAATTTTTCGACCAGTGCCTTTTTTCATTTGGAGGATTAAAGGGAGGAACGATACTTATTAAGCTACGCCTATTATTCTTCCTTCTCAATCATTTATAATTATTCCTTGCATTATTTAAATATTGGAAGAAACCAAAGCTGTATGTATTAGTTCACCTTTCGCTTATATATATATGTTCTAACTAATACTTGAATCACTCCTTTGTGATCCAGCTGAAGTACAGGCGGCTTGCATTGTTCGTAACTCCCTCCCCATGAATTAATTGAGTACAAAGGGCCGAGAGATTGGCTTGCCAATGACCTGAATTTGGATCTGTCTTCAATCACACGGTCCCCGTGGCCTAGTGGTTAAGGCGTCAGCGTTCCAAGCTGGAGACCGGGTTCGAGTCCTGGCGGAGACCAATTTTTCGACCAGTGCCTTTTTTCATTTGGAGGATTAAAGGGAGGAACAATGCTTATTAAGCTACGCCTATTATTCTTCCTTCTCAATCATTTATGATTATTCTTTGCATTATTTAAATTTAAATATTGGAAGAAACCAAAGCTGTATGTATTAGTTCGCCTTTCGTTTATATATATATATGTTCTAACTAATACTTGAATCACTCCTTTGTGATCCAGCTGAAGTACAGGCGGCTTGCATTGTTCGTAACTCCTTCCCCATGAATTAATTGAGTACAAAGGGCCGAGAGATTGGCTTGCCAATGACCTGAATGTGGATCTGTCTTCAATCACATGGTCCCCGTGGCCTAGTGGTTAAGGCGTCAGCGTTCCAAGCTGGAGACCGGGTTCGAGTCCTGGCGGAGACCAATTTTTCGACCAGTGCCTTTTTTCATTTGGAGGATTAAAGGGAGGAACAATGCTTATTAAGCTACGCCTATTATTCTTCCTTCTCAATCATTTATGATTATTCTTTGCATTATATCTATATATATATATATATAATTGCAAAGAATAATCATAAATTATTGAAAAGTAAGAATAGTAGGCGTAGCTTACTAGATCTACGAACATGATACTTACTGTAAAGTTGTGAACAAATCGAACAAACAATGTCAACAAAACTTATGATGACAAGAGCTATATAGAGAGATCATTTAATTGCGTATTTGATATTCTGTACTGCCATGTTTTGACACCTTACGTTCACCCTTCATAACTGCTATGCTCAGTGGCGTAGCAACGGGGGGGGGGGGGGGGGCACGTGCCCCCCCCCCCAATCGTTTGGCAAAAAAAAAAAAAAAAAAAATGACGACCCGACATTAGCCAAATGTGTCTATATCATTCATTATTATTATGTTTTATTAAATGTGTGATGATAATGATGTTATCTACGGTAATAAAGAAGAACATAACGGTCGTTCCCTAGTACTAGCAATAGCGCACCTATATCAGTTTGAAGAATCCTTCCAATAAAGCGCCTTATTCAAATTTTTAGTTTGAAAAGGACTGTAAATCTCGTTTTTTGCCGCGCGCTTCGCGCGCATACTGTTTCTCATATTGCAAGTTTCATTTCGGTTTGCTTGAACTCACCTTTCGAACTGTGTTGGGCAATGTAATTTCTCAAACGCACACCTCAAACGAAGTTTATTAAGCCCTCATCTATTAGCACACCGTCACAGAAAATAAAATAATCTGAAATAATAATTATATTTTTCAGTAAATTCGGTCCATATGCGCTGAACGCAAATCATATTGGAATATCATGTCCCCCCACATTTGAAAGTGGAGGAGATTGTCCCCCTCCCTTTGTCATTATGTATGTTTGGTTCCATACTTTATATACTTCATATTACGTGATCTAGGTGTGCACCAAATCGCACAATTTCACGCCCCAAAATACAAAAGCTCCCTACTGTGGGAGGGGGACACCCCCTCCCACACACTCCCCCACTCGGTCGCTTCGCTTCCTCGCAATGTCTCCCCTCCACTTTTGAGAAGTTGTTGACGCCCTTGCTTAGTTTCATTGGAGCTCAATGCCCTAGACTATATCGATGGCTCTATACAGTATACAGGATCACGTGGATCCATCTCATGCAAGGCTCAATCTTTCCTCGCTATTCTCGTTTTAAAATACGTTACGAGAAGGTTCACTATTATAATACAATGACAAATAAAAAGACAATAATGACCATACCTCTACAGTGATATTTTAAACACCAATTTCAAAAATTTCTCCACGTGGGAGGGGGTAAACCCCCTCCCACACCCTCCCCCCAATAAGTATAGACAAGCACGGATATAACGACGTGAGCGTATTTGAGTCTGGTGTGTGTGCATGTACACGTAGGTTCGATTGTGTTGTATACTTTATCATGAGGGAGATGCTTTAAGTCCTGATTTCTTTAATTCATCAAGTGAAAACTTGCAAAAGCTCCCTACCGTGGGAGGGGGGACACCCCCCTCCCACACCCTCCCCCCCCCCCCCTCGGGCGCTACGCGTCCTCGGGATTGGTCGCTCCGCTCCCTCGCAGTTGTGCCCCCCCAATCCGTTGACCCTCGCTACGCCACTGGCTATGCTAGTACATGTATTTGTTTGTTTTTTTCTTTTTCTAACTCCTCTCCCATGCCTCGGTCTATGATCCCCGAGCTACATGTATATGGATAAACAAGTATAGTTTACAACCAGCTCGTCGCAGGACTGGTGGTGTGACCTGGTGACCAACTCATTAATTACAATAATAGGAATTCAAGGTACTATGAATAGTATTACTTTATGTGGATGCTGTAATCATGCACGACCAGCATATATATATTTACAGTCATTACATCATTACAGTGACGTAGCTACGGGGGTCACGTGGGGCGCGTGCTCCCCAATAATCTGACTAAACAATAAAAGCATATCAGAGAACAACCTTTTTAATAAGGAGAAATTACAATAATAATAATAATAATAACAATAATAATAATAATAATAATAATAATAATAATAATAATAATAATAATAATAATAATAATAATAATAAGTAAAAAAAAAAAAACTAATTTTTTGTATAGTGCATATCACATTTCAGATGCACGTCTCTATGCGCTTGCATTATTACCCTGGTCGGGCAGGTTCAAAATTGCACAATTATCTTACGCACCACCTCAACTCCCCGGGGAGCATAGCCAATTGAAGCCATATGATAGCGCCCAGGCTAATTACACCCAACCAGGTACCCATTTGTACTCCTGGGTAGAGAGCAGCAAAATGGATTAAATATCTTGCTGAAGGACATAAACGATGGGGCATCAACTGGGTTTGAACCCAAGACCTCTAGATTTGAAGTCAAACGTCCATCCGATCGTGCCACATTATCCAAATTCGCGCCACAATTCGTGCCACATCATTCAAATTCGCGCCACAAATCGTGCACAATTCGCGTAGCCCTAAACAATTTACTTGTCCGGCCCCAATCAGTCTAATAACGTTACGCCAGTAAAGAAATACGCCATTATTTTAGACAACACAGAACAGACCAGTCATAAATGGTTCTTAGAATATATCATAATGGTTATTTCTTCCCACAATGCAGGATCTCATATTCCGCGGTTGTGTGGCAGAATAACATGAACACTGGTGTGTAGTTGTCTTTGGAGTTCAAGGCACTTTAAATTGTACTTAATTTTAATTCATATCATTGTATATGGTGTTAAATAAAACTGTCATTAATAAACAAACAAAATTATTCTGTTGGGCGTGGTTCTGGTGAAAAAATGCACACTTTAAAAAATTCGATATGAAACTTCTTTTCTGAGAAGTTTGACTTATTTGTGTGACTGTAATCTAAAGCCAAACAAAATACACTCATGTATCTATGTATTATTTATTCAATACCTGGTTGATAAACTGTTTTATTCAATATTATATCTCCTCATAATTAGATCACCTTATCTCTACTAAATCATAATCGTCCGGGGTGGGGGGGGGGGGGGGGTGAGGGGGTGGGTGGCACTTCAACAAATTTTGTGTAAGTATGTGCTGCCCCAGGGTTCCTATGTAGGGGCTCCGAAGCGGATTGCTCTTGCCCCCCCCCCCCCCCCCCCCATGTTTAGCCAAACAAATCTGTTCTTCGCGTCAAAGGAACTGAATTCGATATATTTTGTTTTCCTAAATCGTTCGTACCTTCTCGCAAAGTATAAGAAGATTTTTAAAGCCACAAACCAATTAATATATTCATGTAAACGGCTCTTCAGCAGAAGTGTTCTCTTCATCAAGTCATCGCCAGGACCAGCAGTTATAATGTTTCAATATACAAATGGTTATTTAAAACATATAATTATTTATTGAGAACATATACATGTGTATTATCTCGAATCTTCTCTATTATTATTTAGATGAGAGCTATAAGCTGCAACACATGCAGTATGTCCGTGTCCGCGGCTATTCGCCGGTATTGTTCAATCTGTTCTTCACCTAATTAATGAAAGGGATCAAATTTAAAACATTGACCGACTAACATATCGTAACCCCCTTTTCATAACAACACACGTATCTTCTCTCCTTACCATTTAGATGAGTGTTCTGAGCTGCGACGCAATATGACCGTACCCAAGGCCTTTCGCGCGGCTTGTGTATTACGTGTGAACGGGACTCTCAATGGGGCCAGCGACCTTGCTCAGAATGGCGAATTCAACTTTAGTCTGCCTTCTACAACGTCACCATCTACGATCGGGCGCGTGAGTTTGACAAAGAAATCGATCTCCTTTCTGGGTGTTGAATGAAGAAATTAGCAAACAAAATACATTACATTCAAAGATCTCTTTTCTTTACTAAATTCCAGTCCGAGTTTGTATTTAATGATTAACAAAAAAATGACATGCGTTCACTGATCAGTGTATAAGCCTGATCAGTGATTCGCTAAGCCCCGCCCCCTAATATTTGCGATTGCAGCATCGAGTATTTTTTATATAAATGTAGATGGATTGTAGAGGCGTGGCCAGATAACGTCGTTACAGGCGAAAGTTTGCAAAGTACATCAACGTCATCTTACGCCTGCTATGACGTCACACGCCATTTGTTTAAATGCGGACAGCGTTTGGCAAATTTTCTGGAGGTGTTCCCAATGGTGATTTTTAGCTCACCTGAGCCAAAGGCTCAAGTGAGCTATTGTGATCGCTTTTTGTCCGTCGTCCGTCGTCCGTCGTCGTCGTGCGTCGTGCGTCGTCCGTCGTCCGTAAACTTTTTACATTTTCATCTTCTTCTCCAGAACCAATGATCGGATTCCAACCAAACTTGGCAGGAATCATATTTAGGGGTAGAGGAACCAAAGTTGCTAAAATGGTGGGCGTGGCCCCCAGGGGGGCCCTGGGGGAGGGCACCAAATGTAAAAAATATGTAAATTTTAAACATCTTCTTCTCAAGATCCAGAAGTATGACAGACCTGATATTTCATATTTAGATGCCTCTATTGATGAAGAATGAAAGTTGTTCACAAGATTTTTGTGGGTGGTCCCATAAGGGCCCTGTGGGCGTAACAGTTTTTTTGGGGGGCCCTACCATAGGAAATATACATTTTCATCTTCTTCTCCAGAATCAATGATTAGATTCCAACCAAACATGGCAGGAATCATCTTTAGGGGTAGAGGAACCAAAGTTGCTAAAATGGTGGGCGTGGCCCCCAGGGGGGCCCTGGAGGAGGGCACCAAGTGTAAAAAATATGTAAATTTTAAACATCTTCTTCTCAAGATCCAGAAGTATGACAGACCTGATATTTCATATGTAGATGCCTCTATTGATGAAGAATGAAAGTTGTTCACAAGATTTTTGTGGGTGGCCCCACAAGGGCCCTGTGGGCGTAACAGTTTTTTGGGGGGCCCTACCACCTGCAGACCAACTAACAAGCACCTGGTTATCCTTCTCTTGCTCTCAGCCAATCACCATTCTCCCAAATATGCAAATAAATATGCTAATAGGAAACCCAGACACTTGTTTACATCTAGGACCATGTTTTGACCCAAATCTTTCTATTTATAGCATGTGTTTTCATGTTTTCATGTTTTCATGCTTGACCTTGTTAGCAGCTTTCATTGCTAGTACCATTCACACTGCCCAAATAGTTATGATTATTTAGGTTGCAATTCATTATTTTTTTTGTTATTATTTTTATTTATTTTTTTTTCGGGGGGGGGGGGGGGAGGGGCGGTTTTGTGCGTGAAAATAGTAGTTCGGATTATTTATGAAAATAAGTATGATTCAAATCATCATGTGCAATACACTTTTGGTGTATCTTTTTGCAAGTGGTGTTTGTGTGTGTGAACAGTGTAAATTGTATCAGTTTTCATATCCAACATGCAAAATGCATGCTTACAGTATCTTCAGCACTCGGTCAATGGATGGGTGCGGAATAGTTACATGTAGGTCAAAGTTTGGTCCAGTTGCTCATGTGCATTTTGATTTAAAAATCGTACAATCCAGCAGGTTGTGAGGTGTTTTTTTTGCCTGTGTGAACATGCAAGAAACATACTTTTTTTAATGACCCAGCACAATTAAATGAATTAAATAACCTTACTTACTGGGATAGTTAGAATCAAACTCTAAAATTAACCAGCCTTTCGGTGGTCTAGTGGTTTCACAGCATTCCATTTGCACACTCAGTTGCATTGTGCTTTTTCGACTGTTAGAGACCAGAGAATAAAATGATGCTATTAAATTAACCCATTGGAAATAAATGAATATAAAATATGCAAAAAAATAATCATGATTTGAAGCAACATGCAATTGTTACTTTTTAGCATGTGTGAATGCCCCTATTGTATCATTGATGTTTTCTAGGTCACATTTTGTTTTTGTTTTATTTTCTTTCTGTTATATGCATTTACTACTTATTCAACAATTCTAGCTTAAATTTTGCACAGAGGTATATACTCCTTTAATTATCTTTAGGGAGGGGATCCAAAGTTGCTAAAATGGTAGATGAAGAATGAAAGTTGTTTGTGCATTTTGGTGTTCCTTCAAAAGATGATCAAATGATTAAATCATACCGAACCTAGCTGTAATCCCATCAAGGACGAGAGCTATTTTAAGGCACAATTGATCATTGTTTTCCTCTACAAATTGGCAACTCCTAAATTTCATCGACGGATCAATGGCATAAAAATAGGTGGAAAATATTAAGTAATAACCATTTAAGACAAATATAGTGACTTTGCCGCAAAGATGCCAATTTGAACACAAATATATCTGTTTCACAAATACATGTATCACAATGTGTTGCCAATTTGAGGATTTTTTCTAAATTATAGTTATTTACACAATAATAAAAATCATTAAAACATAACTAAAGCAGGTAGAGTAACAAAATAGGGCTCTAAAAATAAAGGAATTTATGCTCTTTCTTCCTGTACACCTCACATAACTAGTCTTATTCTTACCTAGCTGCATGGGACCCAAGAATGGCTCGTAGGAAATGTGAAATGAATTTCAAATATTTTCTTCTCCACATCAACAAGTATTACAATCTGGACATTTTGTAACATGTAGGTATCTATATACCCTAAATCTCCGTGTATAAGGCGCACTTTTTTCCGTCGGAAACAAATAGAAAAAGTTGGGGGTGCGCCTTATACACAGGTACAGCAAAAAAAAAAAATATATAAGATAGGTAAAAAATAGGTAAAAAATTCAAGTTTATTAAGCAAATTACTAATGAATATTCATACATTCATGAGCAGCAGTACTCATTATATATGCAATTATCTAATAATTAACAATTTGTTATAAATTTTTCTCATAATTGAAGATCTTTGTAAGTAAGTGTCCCAAAACAAAATTTCTTTTTTTTAGAAAGTAGGGGGTGCGCCTTATACACAAGTGCGC
>JBAMJV010009697.1:32500-36096 GCA_037951105.1 Echinarachnius parma
TGCTGTAAATATTGTAATATGCTGCAAACCTTATAATAATTTGTATATATGTAATATTGTATGATGCTATTGTATTATTTGTATGATAATATTGTGAAAGACTTGCCTGCACTACACTGCTTGGCTATTGCTGGTTCTTTTTTGTTAACACTATAATGTCTATTACTTTTGACTAATTTTGTGATTAAATATTTTTTGTTAACAATGTTGTTGTTTGGTAATTAAATTCATTCAATTTCAAAATTTCAAAATTTTAAATGTGAACGGGATATTAATAAAGCCATGAACGTTTCTATGAGCTCATTAGGCTAAATCAAATATTAACAATTTTCCGTTTTCAACGTCATACACCACCGATCTACTGTGCAACTAATACACTTCGGTGTGATGTCTTCTTGCGTTGCAGATATATATCAACCTCTTGCCCTAGCTGCAAGATATCTGAACATACAAATGTATGGTTACTTCTCTTCAAGTTGACCACATTTCACGTAACGGCAGTAGAGGAATAAACTCGACCACTCTCGCGCTCTACTCTGACTGCTAATGTAAGTAAACACCTGGCCCCGTATCATAGAAACCCCGTTAGCTTAGGTCCTTGCTAAGTGTATTTAATATATTGAGCAGTTAATTGAGCAACAAACATGTGTCCTAGTCCCCCAATGAGGGTCAGCTGGGGTAAACCTTTAGTAAGTAACCTAAAATATCATGTGTTAAATTCGTAGCCATTTCAATTGTCAAACCAAAATAGACATAGCAGTCCACTAAGCTAGCAGGCTTTCATGAATATAGGCCCAGTGTGTCAGGAATACTAGTACACAAAATATGTTTTGATGTGGAACGATGTATGGAAAGTTTATACAAAAATGATGTCAGATCGTTTCACCTACTGGCCCATTGACCTTGACTTACAGTCGAAGGCGTTCCGGACGCCGTTTTCTATCAATCATAAAGATCTTCATAATGGAAAAATCAAACCACATTTCATTATTTTGGTACCATAAGCCCCAAAACCAATTATGCCAATAATTATGCAAATCTGGAAGATCCAAGTGATTTGGGATGAATTTTACAATTGAATGGATCACTAAAAGGTTAAGGATCACCAGCAATGAATATTTGTTCGCAGTAATTAATGGTTGAAAAAGAAAGAATATGTATGGTGTTTGTTACTTCCATATATTAATATTTGGTTGCTGGTGGAACAGTCACTTTCATATTTTCAAATGATGATGTGCGGCGAGTTGGTTCCTTTATAACTCCGTTGAATCGCGTGCAATCGCAGGATAATGGCAATGTCGGACCAACATCTTTATATACATGCTCGGCTCCCATAATTGTATCGTGTTCCATTTCTGTTTATTACTATGGATTTAATTTTACTTTTGTTTGTTGTGCAGTACTAGTGTTGTATTCGAGTCCACCATTTCCGAGGCCGAGGACCCCCAATTATGCCCACCAAAAATATGTGTCCTATTAGATTTACAATCGGGCCCCCCCCTCAGATCCGAATCCGAGTCCGAGTCGCGGAGGTCGGACTCACCATGCCCACAATTACCACCCTGATTTTTTTATTTTTTATCTTGGTTTCATTTACTTTCGATTAAAAAAAAAATTTGTGAAAATGCTACACCAATTATCATTCAGGAGAGTATGATACCCGTGACGAAGCGAATTCGAGCTCCGATGTTGGCCGATCCATTCATTGTCGGAAGCATTTTGGTCGAGGTATTCTACGTAGCAGACTCTACCCCAATCCAGAGCTCCCTATCAGGAAACCCAGACCTAGCATTCAATCTGTCAATCTGGAATCACAAGGTACGATATAAAATTATAGATACATAACGTGAACACAAATAAATTTGATTTAAATAGTAGCTGAGAAGCAAGCATGATACACAAAGGTTGATATAGTAGATGAAATGGTGGTTATACTTGTATATTCCATCTAGCAGCGATTTGAAGGATAACATTATCCTCAGTCCGAGCTGCGATCGAAAGATGAAACGTTATAATCATTCTAGCATTGATTTGAAGATAACATTATCCTTATATTCTAGCATCGATTTGAAGATACGCTATCCCTCACTCTAGAAATTGATTTAAGAAAATCATCTATTCTAAGCATCGATTTGGAAGATAATATTATCCTCATTATGTCATTGATTTGAATGATAACATTATCCTCGTTATAGCATCGATATAAAGATAACGTTACCTCATTAATTATAGCATTGATTTGACAGATAACATTATCCTTATTCTAGCATCGATTACACGTTACAAAAAATGTATGTATGTATGTATGTATGTATGTATGTGTGTATGTCTGTATGTATGTATGTATGTATGGTATGTATGGTATGTATGTATGTATGTAGTTCAGAAGATGGTGGTCTGCGTCGGGTGTGGTGAATAGAGACAAAAATTTAAATAAACACCGTAAGAAAAACATAGTTCTCCGAATTTTCGCCCATAGGCTTCGTCAGGGGTCGTTTATTGACTGAATAAAACACAACTCAATTTGAAAATAAATGATTGTGGGCGCGCAACGCGCGATATCAAAAAGCTGTATGTATGTATGTATTGATGTATGTATGTGTGTGTTTGGAATGTTTATAGTATGTAATGTATGGGTACAAGATATAGTATGTAAATTGTTTGCTTGCATGCATAACATGTAACATGATTTTGTAACTATGTGTTATGAGCTCTGCAGAAACTGCGTATTATTATTAAAATAATGGTGATACTATTATCTAATAATCTAGCAGCATGATACTCTTCAATGTCCAGTTTCAACCATGTTCTCCTATATTCCTTGTAGTCATAATTTTCCTAACAGCTATTTGAGGACTGTGCTGCAGAACTTGGCGATAGTTCTATAAACCCTGTCTGCAGGCTGCGTGGACTACCTCCAGGCTTGCTCGAGCTGCGGCCAATCAAGTGACAGCACACATCCTGTCAGCCTCAGGAATACTTGACCTGGCTCACCAACCACGTATGGCAGTTGCTTTGGTGAGTTTTTCCGCTTTCGTAAAGTCTGTGATCGTCTGCAGTCGCTCATTATGTATCAAGTATTTTGAGAATATCAGATATTATACAATGCAACAATCACAGATGAACACAATGTCATAAATTTGTATTGAATCAGAAACAAATTATAATATATTTTTGTATTAGTTTTGGGAACTTCCTCGATGGCTTCTTTCAGTTATTGTGCTTGTCGTCCGACCATAAATGTGTTATTACGATTAAAAGAAGACATAGCCATGAAAGTTAGATCTAATTCCGCTAAAATCCACCGAGTCACTGCAATGAATAGGTATGGCATACTATGCATATAATTGTGTTTTGTACTGGATGTTTTGTACGATTTCTAGCTAGAATATTAAAACAGTTTTTGAACATTATTCAGAATGTATCATTTGCTTTCAGATTTGTTCGTTTACTCCCAATATATATTATGACATATTTAATATTGGTACAGGATTATTTGAAACCAATCTACCACAAATCAAAGATCATCCAGCGTGTGGATATGCAGGCGTGTCCCCGCGATTTTTACTAGGCTAGTCGGCGCGCACTGAATAATA
>JBAMJV010009698.1:0-53130 GCA_037951105.1 Echinarachnius parma
CTTTTTAACATGCACACCCCTCCCCATGAGCCAGGTTTTGTACATTGCGCCCCTCCACAAATTCCATTCATTGTATGATGTTCATCTAGCATTCCTTTTTACACGCCTTTTTTACATTCAGCTGCTGTAGCCAACTTCATTGTCATTCGAGAGGCATATTCATACACACAAAACCGAATCAAATCTTAGTTTGCGCACAATGTGCAATTGTTAATGTAACTTTGCAATACATACTGCAAATCGAATGCACAAAATTATCTTCGATATCCTGACCATATTAAATTTTGACTGACAGTGTATTTAGCAGTGTACAGTCGCAAAAGGCAATGTCAGTCAAAAGTAACTATTCACACCTTTTGGGCGACAATTTACCTGAAATCCACATCATATTTCAAAAGATTTTTAAGCACAGATACACTGTTTTATCTGATACACTGTAATAAACATTATTATCATTGTACATTTCATATTTATCTAATGGTATGTTGACAAAGTATGACACAAATGGAAATAGTTCAAAATAGTTGTAAACAATCCAAAGCAAAGGTTCAAGTTGTTTACCTTTGTCAGCGGACTGGCTGATGTGCTCTTGTGATTCATCACCCTTTGTCTCGGCCACTTTCTGTTTCTTGCTATTTTGATTGGCACTGAAAAGATATCAACATTGCCAAATATATATTTTTGAGTTTTCATGTACATGCAACAAGGACCCTGGGGCCCGTTTCATGAAAGGGTCTTAGCTAAGACCATCTTAACTGTCACGTGACTGTGACTGATCTACGGGGAAACGGATGGCGTTTACAAAGAACAAGGTTGGAAGTATAATAGCAAAGCACGTGTTACGGTAAATGTCAAAGTTATACCAATGTTGTGCATGACGGAGATAAAACCCTTTTATGAAACGGGGGCCATTGGTAACATGGATGCATAATCAGAACTGAAATAAAATATTTAGTGGGAAACCTTGGGGGGGGGGGGGGATACACAAATGATGGCAGATCAGACTTCAATCTATTTTTTTGTCTTACTTTTACAGTTACCATAAGCCAACAAATATTTTACAAGACAAATGTGAAAGCTCCAAGTGATTTTGATTGAATTTGACAATTATAATGAATCACTGTGTAACAAAGAAATATACTTTAATATTTGATGTACTTGTAGTTATCGCTGTCATTCATTCTTAGCAGTGAATATTAAAGTCCACACAAACGTTGACTTTGTTAATTGTATTCATGCTCAACAAAGAGAAAAATATTCTTTACTGGCGTACATGAAATTTCTTCCAAGATTGTCTATTTCAAATATTTATTTTATTATCTAAATTACGATAACAACATCTTTCTATCAACGATAACCTTCCGGAATTGTCCCTCTTTTCTAAACCACGATGGACAGTTTGTTATTCAACAAGACCTTGAATGTATTTTCTTCAATCAGGAAATGAACAATGGCATCACCAGTTTTATTTGTGTTGCCCTTTTCAATACATTTACCTTGAATTATATCAATAGCAATAAAAACTGATTCAAACCAATGTACAAAATGACGAGAGAAAAGTTATGTAGGTACTAAAACAGTACAGGGATAATGATTTGCCTGACACACTGATGTATACTGTGGCAGCATCATGTGGTCAAACATTAGACAGCTAAGAAAATAATTTCAAGGCAGTATTGAAACTCATTAAAATCACAGATTTAGTAATTTGTCTTTGCCATAGTCAGAGATAAAATCACACATAAAGTACATTTTTCTTTGGGGCATTTTCTGTTACATAGCTTTATAAAGCAATGGGTTCTGAGTGTTTCTAGCCAGAAATGTTATGTCTATAGTCAGACAGAAATAACAACAGCGCCAAAATATGGCTGATATTGATGGGGAAACTGTTTTAACATTGCCTTATTTCACATATACAAATCTGATAATTTTCGTTATAGTTACTGCTCTAATGGCAACATTTTGCAAGAAAATATAAAAAAAACACAGGCCTGCATTCCATCCTGAAAAACGATCGGTCGACCGTATTCGTAAATACATTTTGTCATCATACCAATTATATTTAGGAGAGTAGTGTAACCTGGAAAAAGGGTGGTTTCCGAAAATAATGATTATTGTATGTAAGGTAAAACTAAATAGGCAGCAGAAATTATCAAACATATATGTACTTGATTGCTTCATTCCTGTTTTATATCATCTACATTTGATCGGTTACATGTCCAAATCAAATGTATGTATTTTTGTCCACTCATACTGTTTTTAAAGCAAGGTATATACATGACTGTACAATCATAAAGGCCTATATCCAGGGAACTGTAAAACAAACATACATTTCGACAAATGGTGTTGCAACACAGTGTACTACATTATTTTATTGGTTTATTTGCTTTATTTCATTTAAAGAAATTCAATTGTAATGCAATTTGTTATTCTGTGCATTTTAAACCGCTTCTCATGCACGGATTTGTTAAAATAAAAAGGCAATACAAATTCAATTGAAATATTATGACAATGTGTGCCCATCACTAATGATAATGACTGTTCAAGTACTCACCCATCACCATCAGGTTGTTCAGCTGGTTTCCTTTTTACTGGCTAGAAGATGAATAACAGAATATTTCTTGTAGTAAACAAATGAAAATTAAAACTCTCAAGCCATTTTAAATTCTGAAATATTAATTGAAGGAGATAGGTTCCAGATGGCAGCCATTTTGAAATACAAGATGGTGGTCAAAATGCTTCCAGTATGATATTATTCATTTTCTCACCCCCCCCCCCCCCTAAATATAAAGGCATGTCAGCTGAAATAAACTCGGTAACTGTTTTTAGTTTCTGATATAGAATTTAATAGGCTTCTAATAGTGGCCATATTGAAATTCATGATGGCTGCCTTTTGAAGTCTTTTAAAGGGGACCACGGTTCAAAGAACAACACAAGCTTATATTTCCGGTGCCACTGTTTGATATAAAATACATGTCCAACATAACTTACGGAACCAAACAAGGTTTCGGTCCGGTGAGCGCAAAACGTTTGCGAGTGCATACATTGTATACACGCGTACGTTTGGAGACAATAAAATGTATTCTTCCTAAACGATGGACTAGTAAGTCACATTGTTTAGTATGGTATTGAGTTTCAAATGATTAAATTTGTCTGGAAAACTTTTCTGAACTTTCTGGTTGAATGGACCACTAAAACTATGACCTTTTCATTTTATAAGAATAACATTTTTGGATGTTCGTTCCCTTCAAGGTCCATCCAGACGATTCACTGACTCCAAATGGTGGGTATAGCCACTGAAAATAACTCCCTATTTGTTTTAGTATCTAAGGTACTGAAAATAGGTCAATATGCTTCAAATAAGCTTCCATCAATTTTCATGAAAAGAAAGGTCTAAATTATTTGAGTATTTGTTAGCTTCTCCTCTTGATTTTCATGCCCCAAATTCTCATCAGTGGTATCACTTTAGTCCTGACTAAAAAGAAAGAAGTTACTAGTAACCATGATGCGCAATGTGAAATTTGATTAATCCATTCAACATGCATTCTCCATAGACCCCAGCCCGATTGCTCTTCATTATAAATGCAAATCGATCCTACTATGCAAAAACATCAAGAAAAAATGTCTCTTGACATTCTAGTCATAGTATAACTGACCACCAGTAATGATGCATCCTGGATCATCCAGGACATAACATTACTATGATGTCAACATACCAATTTGTCGTGATTCCTACGTAGAAATAATGAAAAAATATATTATTTGTTTTGCTGGTGGCAAATGACATGGTTGTGATGGTTGATGGACCAAGTTGTGCCACGGATGAGAATCCAATCCCCCCCCCCCCTCCCCCAGCCTACTGGCCTGTCATATCACAAAAACGAATGACAAGATAAGCTTTTGCAGACACAAACATAACTTCAATTAAACCCATGGTACAACATTAATTAAAGGTTGCTTATTGTGGGTCAATTGAAGCAATTTCAAAAGCAGTTCTGGTTCTCTTGAAAGTTATCAGTCGTATCAATATATAAATGTCAGTGTCATTCACCTTGCATGTATTTCCCCTTGGGGTATCAGAAATAGACGACTGTGAATTAAGACTTACCTTAATTGTAGTTGAGCTCGTTAACTTCCATTCACCTTTCTTCTTTTCAAGCGCAGTAACGGTCACTTCACTGCCCTCGTCATGATTTTGTGAGGCTCGTTCATTCCAGAGTTTAATTGTAAGCTCAATCGTTGGGTCCTTTTTATCCTGAAGAACAATTTCTCTGCACTTATGATGCCCTGAACCTTTAACTTTTCCCACCTGTTTTGTGATAAATAAAGTTCATGCGACATGAAATGTACAAATATTTCCATTATGAATGGTCATCTTTGAAATAAGAAAGATAAAACCAATGTTATCCAGACAGCATAAGTCAATTATGAAATATCACTGGTACAGTAGTCTCTGCACATTAGGGCAACAAGTAGAAGAGTACTCAGGTTGGTTGGATAGGGTTTAATGAAGACTTTTTTTAAAAGACAGGTTAAAATTTTTTTTTTAAGAAGATTAACTTGGAAGCCGAGCAAGCATATTTTGGGGGTATAGCAGGGGTTCAAGTAGGCAGCCCTTCCCCCATTTCTGGAATTTTTTTTGAATACTTGTGTGTATTAAAAGAGATACTATTTCTGTGCATTTAATGTAACCTTACTTCACATAGTTCCTTGACAACTGGCATCTTCTAGGTAGCGGGTGAGAGCGGAAAAATACGGTCTTGGGAGCTGTCGAGCTGGTCTAAGGAGCGGCTATTTTATAAATGTATAGTCTATATAGAGCGGCTATGTTTATGCGGTTAAAGAGCGGCTTTTGATAACTTATAGGTCTACAGAAAAAATACGACCCGTAAAGTCAAATAACAGTATTGTGAAAGTTACCGACACCATCTAAACCGTACATAAAAAGGAACTACCCCCTAAACAACTGCTCATAATTTCATAACCCCTAATCGTTTCAAAATGTCATCTTACCACAATATTGGTACAGTTGTTATGTACAGTTTGTGTGAGAATCAGAGATATTCATCACTTTATGGCCGAATGAGCATAGATTAAAGACAAAATGGCCCAATTAAAAAGTCACAAGAAGCATGCGCGTGCCTGTGCATTGTTGTGAAACAGCACATGTGACTGAATGCATTGATTATATTATGGTTTATGAACAATGCTGTTTGATATTCCATTCATTTTGATTTGTTAATGGCACATGTGGTAAAATGCATTAATTGCAATTGTAAAACAGTGGATGAGTGGTTAACTCTTATTTGTACACATTGTTTTCCTAACTATCTAAGGGATATATTGGCAAGACAAAATCCTGAAACGATTCTTGGTTATGAAATTATAAACAATTGTTTAAGGGGTAGTTACTTTTTGTGTTCGGTTTTTATTGGCCAAACTAATTGATCAATATTGTTGAAGTACAAAAAGGGCTTGTGTGGTAAAATCCGAACCTTAGCATCGTTAAATGCGGAAATATCGGAGGAAATCCAATGCTCGTCAGACGTCAGTGAATTCGACCAAAACTCACCGCCCGTTCGGAGATCTGTCCGCGCCGAGCCGCTAGTCGCGCTGGGTTGGAGATATCGACAAGCCCACGTATAACGTACCATGCAGTGCCGTTTGCATTAGCTGTTGCACGTAGCGTATGCGTGGTTCCGCACACTTTGTTCTGGAACCTTTTAGCAAATTGCAAGCAGTTTTTGTCCAAATCTTTACATTCACTTCTAAGTTAGGACATTCTTTCACGTGAGGAGATGAAAGCATATTTTTCATGTGTTGTGTGCGGGCCGTTTCCCAGTACTGTTATTTGGCTATTTGGTTATTTGGCGTACCAAGATACGCGAGTACACCCCCGTGGCCCCCCTGATTTGTGGATCGAGTCAATGGACTAAAAATATTTGTGGTCAAAGATCAAATGTAAAAGCTCATTGTACAGACTGTCCCAGAAAAAACGAAACCGGGTTTCATGGCAGAAATTTTATGTTATAATGAATAATCTCCTTGATGATATATATATGTCTGAAAGCTCTGTGTCTCTTCTTTCATTTGATATATAACTTATGGCACATAGTTCACGCATGACTGAATTAGAACGATGGAAAGTGGTGTTACCAAGATTCTATTTGCACGCAGAAATTGCAAGTTTGGGTGAGGTTTTGGGGTGAGTAAGTAAACGTACTTATTTTGAAAAGGGACAAATTCATAATTTTATCTTTTATATGACACCCCATGATTAAAAAATAAATGATTTATGCCAGAGAACGAGTACAATGAAAACATGCTTGATTCCCGCCCAAATGAGTAACTTTCCTGATCTAGCCTGTTTCCCATGTTTTCCCCGATCCCCATGTTTGTGTAAATTCACTCATGCATTAAAGTCCATTGTCAGCTGCTAATTCAGGAAAGCTGAGCGACTTCTTACTCAACTTTCACTCATTTGGGCAGAAATCACTCATGTTTTCATTGTACTCGTTCTCTGGCATAAATCATTTATTTGTTTAGCATGAGGTGTCATGTAAAAGATAAAAATATGAACTTTTATGTGGAGTTTGTCCTTTTTAGAAATAAGTACGTTTACAACCCTTAAAACTCACCCAAACTTAAAATGTATGCGTGCAAATGGAATATTGGTAACACCCCTTTCCATTGTTCTAATTCAGTAATGCTTGAATTATGTGCCATAAGTTGTACATCAAATGAAAGAAGAGACACAGAGCTTTCCAGACGACATATATAAACCATCAAGGAAATTATTCATTATGACAGAAAATTTCTGCCATGAAACCCGGTTTCGTTTTATCTGGGACAGTCTGTATAGGAGGAAATAACTTTGAATTACAATCTCAAGAACCTGTCAATTAATTGCTATCAAACGTGATACTGGTATGTATCTTGATGAGCCTATAAACTGGTCGGATTCTGGGATCATGAGGTCAAAGGTCACGACGGGCAAACATGCAAGATTAGCTTGTAATCACATTATCACAATATCTCATTAACCGGTTCACCAAATACAACCAAACTCAAGTACAGTTTTGGTAAGGCTGAACTTTAGGGACCAAAACTGCACTGCATAATTTCAAACTAATAGTTATAACTCCACCATGTTCGAAAGGTATACAACATTACAAACGACTAAGTAAAAGCCTGTTATCATTCGAAACGAGCTATTAAAAATTGCTTTTGAAATTTTTTGAAAAAGTGTAAAGCATTTTTATTTTTTTTTTTAAATCATCGAATAAATTTTGGGCCCAAATTTTATTACGATCGATATATTATTGATATTTCAGACATTTCTGAACCGATTTTGACCAAATAAAGTTTATTCTACCCATTAAAATGGCATATTCTTTTAAATTCGACACTAAGTTTTTCATTACCTTCACAAGAAAAACTGTTGTGGCAGCGCCCTCTCTATAAAAACAGAACTAACCCTTTAACTAAGTACATACCAAATAATGGAGATTAAGGTAGTGCAAGTCCAATTTTGGCTGTTATAAAAACCACGCAATGACGGAGGCATGATTTTCGACTGCCCGCTCGAAGATCCATCTAGTTTAAATTTCATATTGAAACAATTTTGCCTTTAAATTTGTGTCATTCTAGGGCTGCAAATGCCCTACCATAAATGTAAGGGAATGTAAGTTCGAGTCCAAATCTTTGTGAAACACACCCGAGATCCATTTTGTTCTTTCTTTTGTATCCAACAAGTCACTGTGACTTAGACATCATTGCCTTTGTCTAAATACTTTCTGGTCTTATTTTAATGTAAATTCTTAACAATTTCTAAGAAGTGCATGACTGCAACCGCGTGTTCACACCACAACAAATTCTCATCCCTTAATCATGACTAAAGAATCATGACTAATGCAAGCCCTTTGTGTAAAAACTAGATACACTCTGTTTTCTCAGATAAACTCAGTTTTTCTCAAATAAACTCAGTTTATCTCAGATAAACACAGTTTATCAGAAAAACTCAGTTTATCAGTCGATAGACTCTGTCTATCTGGTGATAAACTGAGTTTATCTGAGAAAACAGGGTTTATCTAGTTGTTACGCAAAGGGCTTGCCATAATAAACACATTATCAGACAAACTCAGTTTATCAACTGATGAACTCAGTTTATCAACTGATAAACTGAGTTTTCTGATAAACTGTGTTTATCTGGAGATTAACTGAGTTTATCTGAGAAAACTGAGTGTATCTGAGAAAAACATAGTTTATCTAGTTTTTACACAAAGGGCTTGCCATAGGAATTTTTAATGAGAAGCTGATTCTATAGTCAGCTGCTGATTCTTTAGTCATGATTAAGGGCTGAAAATTGTGTGTGTGAACACGGGCAAAGTCACACTGTGCAGTGAGAGCTTACCTTCCCGGGGGCAATTATGCATTCTTTTACAGAATATCTCCTTCTTTTGGATGTTAATGCTTTCTTTAGTGTGACGGCCTTAGGTTGATGTACTTTGTGAAAGCTGCTTTGTCATAATTGATGATCTCACGGGTTTCGGAACATACCTAATTTTATGAGAACAAGAAGAATCAATTGGAATGAATGCTACATTACACGTCTTATTCAAATAAAATGTGAAACTGACACATTTTACGGTATAATGTTCCAATTGGTCTGTATTGCAAAGGTTAGGACATTATAATACTCTATTTGCTGGCCTTAAGTGGTACATAAATATTGCATGAGCTGAAATCAGAGCACAAGTCAAAGAAAAAGAAATACAATTCTGATAAGTCACAAGAACAAACCAGTCAATATTATTGATACATGTACATGTTTAATGAAAATGGAAAAATAATGAAAGTGGTCCATCAACTTTGCCAATTCATCAGATAACTTGGAGCTTCCATATTTCCTTTCTTGATTATTGTTGTCATTTAAATTACATTTTGTAATCAAATACGCTCAACTTTCAAATTTACTTTGTAATACAGAGCATAACATGTGCATGCATGCGTGATATGAGGGTTATACATAGTTAGGTATTAATAATGTTTCAAGCATATTCTTTTCTGAATCTTTACATTAAGATTAATTGAGACACACATTAATACATTTTAATGAGTGAAATGTAACCTTGAAATATGAACATGACTGTGACGCCACAACCCTAATCGGAGTGCGCACGGCTAATTTGGTATTAAAAGGTATACAAGTTACACAACTACATTAAACAAAATATGTTGTTTACGTTTTGAGTAATCACAACAAAAACATATGGCGAATAAAATAGCATATCATTTGTAAATTAATTAGGACATATTGTCAGGCAGCTAACAGCCATGAGCCTGAAAACTGAGTCACCAAACTTGATTTGAGTGGAAATGTACTGAAATAAGAAATTCTTGGTGGAAAAGGCCTGAATTCAGACTTTAGCCTAAAAACTGGCATGTACATCATGTGAACAAACTATCCTTGTATAATATGAGATGTAATTTGTAACCCTTTTTTAGGGGAGCACTAAGGATATTGAAACAATGTAATACCTCTGACATGTCTGAAGACGTCGAAGACGTCTTCTCCCACAATATTTTCTTTTTGTCTGTATCCAAACGCGCGTTGGTTATCGAAGCTTTAGCTTTAACTTCTAATGTGGATAGAGGTCCTCTGATGGTATCACGCTCGTTTACAGTAAACTCGAACGCTTCTTTTTTATAGCTGTCATCTTCCACGAATACCGCTGCCCGGTAAAATTTTCTTCCATCCTTCCATCTCTCCTCCATTTTCTCTGCCACAATGAATTTAACTTTCCCTGCAAAAGAAGTGATGAAGATTTTGTGACAAAACTACATGTTTGGGTAAGCAAGTGAAGAAAAAACTATCTTTAAATTTCTACATGAACATAATTCAATGTAACATGATAAACCAGTGGTGGCGCAATCCAAATCGCATTGATTTAAATCGTGATTTCAATCGCCTCGATTAAAAGAAAAACTGATTTCAATCATCTCCATAGACTTGTGTGTTGTTTTGTTGTTATTATTATACTTAAAAATAGATAAACTGTGATGCATTGTCCCCCCCCCCCCCCCCCCCCGCCCCCACTGGCGTAACCGGAATTTCTTTCAAGGGGAGGGGGTTATTTCTTCGGTCATATTTCCGAGGGCCGAGACCACTAGTTGAGAGATGTGAAGGGGAGGGGGGAGTTGTCTGACATTTTGTTTTAGAAGCCGTGACCGAGATCCATTAATATCATTTGACAGCGCCCTCTCTACCAAAACTGAACTACCCCTTTAATCATCGCTCACTGCGGGATCAGCGAATCAGGGACAATGTTATAGGAAAAATCACGTGCTTCTGGCGTACTTCAGAAAATTGTACTTATCTCAAGAACCGATTGACGGATTCTCACCAAACTTTGTTCATGTATGTATTTGGAGTGCCAACGATCTGTCTGAATATATTTTGGGGTCATGAGGTCAAAGGTCAAGGTCACGGAGCTAATTATATATGCAAAAATAGCTCGTGATAGCGTTATCTCAAGAACCGATAGACGGATTCTCACCAAACTTGGTTCATGTATGTATTTTGGAGTGTCTTGAACTAATTAGATTTTGGTGTCATGAGGTCAAAGGTCAAGGTCACAGGGTTCATTATAATGCAAAATAACTCATGATCGTGTTTTCTCAAGAACCGATTGACGGATTCTTACAAAACTTGTTTTATGTATGTATCTTGGGGTGTCAATGATCCGATTAGATTTTGGGTCTTGAGGTCAATGGTCAATGTCACATAGCTCATTATGTAAGCAAAAATAGCTTATGATCGCGTTATATCAAGAACCAATTGAAATTATTTTCAAACTTGTTTTATGTATGTATCTTGGGGTGCCAATGAACTGATTATATGTTGGAGTCATGCGATCAAAGATCAAGGTCACAGGTCCCATTATATAATATGCAAAAATAGCTCGTGATCTCAAGAACTGATTGATGGATTCCCACCAAATTTGGGTCATGTATGATACTTGGTTTGCCAATGAATTGATTAGATTTTGGGGGTAATGAGGTCAAAGGTCAAAGGTCGCAGGGCTCAATATGCATGCTAAATTATTTTGATATTGGAAGATCTCAAGAACTGAATGTCAGATTTCAATCAAACTTGGTTCCTGAATGTAGCTGAAGATGCCATTGTAGCGATCAAATTGTGGGGTCATATCAAAGGTCAAGGTTACAGGACTCATTACGCCAAAATCGCTTGTAATTGCCAAATCTCAAGAAGTTCAAAAATAACCATCAAACTTAATTGTTACCTATTTGTATCTATAGGGGAGCTAATATACTTTTATACGATTTTGGGGTCATTAGGTTAAAGATCAAGTTCACGGCTCATATATTAGATCTGGTAGACAGATTACTATGCAAATTGAGTTGACAAATTAAATCAGTGCGTGTTATGTTGGGCTTGAAATCGCAGTCGAAGATCCATCTAGTTATTTTACTTGTCTGAACTCATGACAACCCCGGGGTTAGAAGTTAGAATTTAACTTGTTAGGATTTTAATTACCCAAGCATTTTTGTAAAAAAAAAACATCATAAAAATCACACGACCATGATACAATTGTTGTTGGCGCACGCACGTTCGAGGTTGGCGCACGCACGTTCGAGGTTGGCGCACGCATGTTCGAGGTTGGCGCACGCACGTTCGAAAGGTTGGCGCACGCACGTTCGAAAGTTGGCGCACGCACGTTCGAAAGGTTGGCGCACGCACGTTCGAAAGGTTGGCGCACGCACGTTCGAAAGGTTGGCGCACGCACGTTCGAAAGGTTGGCGCACGCACGTTCGAAATGGGAACACCTAAAAGCTAAAGCCTGCAATTTTGACCATGGAATTTCGTTTTTTTAACTAATCTTCTATCGCTGAAATGTGCTTCAATCACTATGTAGAATATGGTGAAAGTGAATAAACATGAAAAGAAACAGCGGAAAAGCAGTCCATATGATTTAAGACCGAGAAAGGAAAATTGTCGAGCTATTCGAGACACCACATCGGGCGCCACGTCAGCAGAGCCAGAGACACATACACTACACGGAGCAAGCCCCGCCCGTAACATTAACAGCGATTTGAATATGGCGCCACCAAAAGACTCCAACTTTGATACGGTAAGCCGTAGTGAATTCCAACACACTGGAAAAGGTAATGGAAAAACTAGATTCACTGAATGTAAATGTACAGAAAATGCACGGTCAGTTTGCAGAGATTAAACCCAAAAACTTTCCGATTTACAAACAGCAGCTAAAGATTCGGCCAATAGATTAACAACGATTGAAAATGAGACATACTCGCGAACTAAAACACATGATCATTGCACTCGAAATTCATGACAGAAAGGCAAACTTGTTGTTCTATGGCGTAGAACAAACAAAAAGACGAGAATATCTTACAAACTGTCAAAGAAAAGATTGAGGAAGTGGGCTTCACAAAAAGAGACACAGAGAACATGCCCATTTCAAATGCCCATAGACTTCCAAGACGTGTTACGCCCGGGGACAATCGACCGAACAGCCAAAATCCTATCATTGTGCGGTTTGGCGCCATGTTGGACATACTGCTTTAGGAAAAACGAAAATAAACAAACCATAATTCACATTGTCGTTAAACGCGTTACATATAACGCATGATGAATTTAGTGTAATTAAGAGTATTTATAAGCGTGATGGGAGCTGTCACTTTGTTCTGTTGCCATGGTTGCTTATAAACGAAGTAGTGGTACAACAATCACGAGCAGAAATTGGCTGCCTACGTGATATTAGAAATCTTAGGAACGAGTGGCCATGATGTTCATTTTTAGCAACTTTATATTTGAGACCAGCTTAGGATTACTGTGTGTGCAGAATGAGCCTGTGGAACAGATGCCGGTACTATAACCACTTTATTTTTGCTATTTGAAATCGCTAAGAGATTTTATTTTAAATAATTGTGTGACATTAACACAAGAAAGGGGCTATTCATTTGAGATTCAAGAAGAATGCCATTATTGAAGACAAAGACATCGTGAGAGAAAATAGAAGGAGAGATAAAGACTCAAGAAATTATCTCGTTAATGCTTTGACGTCGTCATACGGACATGTCGCAAACTGTAAGATGATTAGCTGAACATTGTCACTAAAAACAAACATTATTCGGAAACTTGCAGATGTTGTATGTTTATATTTTCTCTCTATTTGATTACGCCTTTGTTTGTGTTATTACTATTTTATGACAAATGTTTCATTCCATTGATATTATACCTCAATAAATATAGTTATGGTCTGGAGGACGATTTCATTATTTTTATGTGAAATTGTGAAATTTATAAATGTCTGAGGAACACCTTATATGTGTAAAAGGGATGGTTGAGAATTGGTCAAGGACCAGCACCACTGCGGTGCAAAATAATAGTTTTGACCTTATTATGCTCGAAGGGTATACATAGTTACAGATGATTGAGTAGAACCCTTGTTATTATTTAAAAATATTGGTTTTAGTAATTTTTTTATAAAACATACTAAGTAACAGTTTATTGGTGGTGTCTCGGTTGGGTCGTTTTTTAACAAGGCATTCAATCTTAATGTTTTGTTGTAGTGGTGGTTCAGTGGAGATATTATTAATGAATTGTTAAAAAGCTATCATAAAAATAATAACAATAATAATAATTCTCTAGAAAGTTAAAATATGTTTTGATTTGTATGGATATTTCGGCCGTTTCTGAGCCGATTTCGATTAAATGGAGTTATTAAGATTGTGTATTCTTTTAAATTTGATAGTCAGGTTTGTATTGTTTTATGAAGGGGTATATGTTGTGAAGTGCCCTCTATACTAATTGCTAAATTTTCTCTTTAGTGGTTTTTTTTGAAAGAAAGTAGTAATTTCATTGAATTTTGTATTCATTTATTTAATTTTTTAGCACTATTGAATTATAATTATGATTTGTTGGTATAATCTAACAGTTATACCTCTAAATAATTAGTTTCAATATAATAGAACTGTCCCTTTAAATACAAATTGATATAAATGGATTTTTCGTAAATATTATGGTTTATGGAAGGCCTGACACATTGGCAACTGTCACTGTGTATGTGTTCATCCATATACGACCGGGAGAGATTACGACTGTTAATTTGAAGTTTCACGCTACCATACCCGTTATACAACTGACACGCATATGTATGACACAGGTGCAGTTGTTTTATGAGTACGGATCGGGATCGAAATACGTTAATCTTACTATACGTTATAATTCGATTCCTTTATTTATAGTTTAGCTCTTCCTTTCCGCAGAAGTCATGATGTTGACCTCCTTCGCTCCCGTTTTCTTTCTCTCTCTTTGTTTGTTTTCTTTCTTTTTTCTCGCTCTCCGTGTATATAGACCGATTCGGTTTTGTATGCGGGTGGTGTGCTTGTGGTGGCGGACTCTTTGTCGGTGGGCTTAGCTGTGATGACGGGGATCGGCAAGCTATACTAGCTATTACTTGCTGGTCTTGGTTGCTATGGTTGGGCTTGCCGGCGTGGGGGATGCCGTCATGCGCGTATCGTTGGCGTGCATTACCGAATCGGTCTATTGAAAGACATGTGTAAGCCGATCGCATGTACACCGGTTGGGATGCAACTTTTATTATGACTTTTATATTGTGTAACTCGCTTATTTAAATGCGACTGTTTAAAACGCTATTGATACTCTTTTATGATTTCTTTAATGTGAATTTGGAAAGAAAAAAAGTGTTGGGGGAAGAAGTTTATTGAGATTTTTTGGCAATTAATAATTGCGGGATTCTAATTGTAGTAACGCTGGGGCACTTGTAATTCTTGTACAATTATGATAGTGTATATTTTTATTTTTACATTTTATTTTATTAATTTTGTCTTCATAAAAAAAAAGAAGCTAATAATATGGGAAGATTTAGAGGTAAGCTTAGACATGTTAGAGAAGGGTATTCATATTTTGATATTCCTGCTTACTCCTAGTCCTTGCTGCCTTCTTTTCTCCTTCGATACTTGTCTTTTTTCTTCATTTCTATATTTCTTTATTTTTCCAATATTCATTTATTTATCAACATTTTAAAATTAATTTAATTTTTTTTGTTAATTGGTTTATTTTTTATTTTTTGTTATCTTGAATTATCATACAAATGACTTTACGAAGCCTTTATTTTAAAATTCCATGGTCAATTTGCGGAGCTTTTTTAATTTTTTTTTTTAAGTTCCTTGAGTTTGCGTATGAATAGTAATATGTGTAAATGTGTTTTGTGTATGTTCAATGTTGTGTGTGCCAATTGTAAAAATCTCCACAGGGTGTATTGGATTTATATCCTTTATGATGTCAGTTATATATGTCTAAGGTAGATGTTGTTTCTATGAATTGTCGTGGTCTAGCAAATAAGGACAAACGACATGAATTGTTTCAATTTTTAATATTAAATAAATATCATATATGTTGCTTACAAGATACGCATTTTATTGATTTAGATCGAGAAAACCTTAAAAAAGAATGGGGTGGTCAATGTTTTATTAGTTGTAAAGCTTCAAACTCAAGAGGAGTGGCAATTTTGTTTAGTGGAGGCATAACAGTCGATATTTTAGATAGTAAAGAAGATGATAATGGACATTTTGTTGTAGTCCATATTAGGATATTTGATAATGATATTACATTAGTATCTTTGTATGGTCCCAACACTGACAGTCCCCTTTTTTATGGTCAGATAGAAAAATGTATATTGGAATTTGAAAACCCATTTACTATTATTTGTGGTGATTGGAATCTGGTACAGGATTTTGATTTAGACACTTACAATTATATTCGCATTAATAACCTACTGGCAAAAAATAGAGTTAGTCATTTAAAACATAATTTAAATTTGATTGATCCTTGGAGAGAATTGTATCCTTTAAAAAAAAAAATTCTTGGCGACAGCCAAATCCGGTAAAAATGGCAAGATTGGATTTTTTTCTTGTTACAAAAGAATTAATGTCAGTTATAGATAAATTGAAAATATTACCAGGATATAGGACAGACCATTCATTAGTATGCTTGTCTTTGAATTTAGATAAGATACATACAGGTAAAGGTTATTGGAAATTTAATAATTCGTTGTTGAAAGATGAAGAATATGTACAGAAAGTTAAACATGTAATTAAAGAAAATATTGTAATGTATTCGGTGGATGAAGTGTCTTATGATGAATTAGACTTAGATAAATGTAACTTTGAAAATTATAGATTTTCTATAGATGATCAGATATTTTTAAATACATTATTAATGATGATAAGAGGTGAGACAATATCATATTCAAGTATGAAAAGAAAACGGTGTATGAAAAATGAAACTAAATTAGAAAAAGAAATTAGTGATTTAGAAAATAAGATTATTTATGTTTTAGATAATAAAGATATTATTGAAGAATTGGAAGATACAAAAAATAGTTTGGAAGATTTAAGAAAACAAAAAGTCGATGACGCAATTCTTCGTTCAAAGTTACAATGGATGGAGTTTGGTGAAAAACCCTCAAAGTTCTTTTTGAACTTAGAAAAACAAAATCGTATTACTAGACAAATTAAAACACTGATTGATGATCAAGGTAATACAATTCAAAATCCAAATGTTTCATTTGAAGTACATCGTTTTTACTCTAAATTATATAAGCATAAACCTGTATCCGACTTTGATTGGGATCTTTTTCGATCAAGAAACATCCCGAAATTGAATGTGCAGATGAAAGATTCTTTAGAACGTCCTTTGGTAATTGACGAGGTTTTTCAAGTTATTACAAATATGAAAAATAATAAATCCCCAGGAATGGATGGTTTTACAGTTGAATTTTTAAAGTTTTTTTTGGGCAGTATAAAGTATTTTTTTACTTCGATCATTGAATTATGCATATTTTAATGGTCATATGACTGAAGCGCATAAAATGGGAGTGATTACATTAATACCAAAAGGAAATAAAGATAGAAAATTGTTATCAAACTGGAGACCTATTTCTTTATTAAATGTTATATATAAAATAGCTTCATCTTGTATTGCAAACCGGATTAAACAAATATTACCTTTTGTGATTAATGAAAGTCAAAAGGGTTTCATGTCTGGACGATTCATTGGGGAAAATATACGTCTTTTGTTTGATTTGATGTTATACACGGATTTAAATGATATTCCTGGACTTTTGTTGATAATAGATTTTGAAAAAGCCTTCGACTCAATATCACACGACTTTATTTTTCAGGCTCTGGACTCTTTTAATATTGGTGATTCCATAAAATCATGGATTGAACTTTTTTATGAGAATGCATCGTCATGCGCTATGGTCAATGGTCATATGACAAACAGATTTAATATAGAAAGAGGATGTCGTCAATGTGACCCTCTGTCTCCATAAATTTTTCTTTTATGTGCAGAAATATTAAGTATAATGGTAAGAAAATGTGATGGTATAAATGGGATAAAAATAGCAAATGTTCAGCACAAAATAATACAGTATGCTGATGATACTCTAATTACTTTAGATGGTACAGAAGATGAATTGAAGAAAACGATAGAAATTTGTAATACTTTTGAAGCTGCATCAGGGTTGAGTTTAAATAAACACAAAACTAAAGTAATGTGGATAGGGAGATATAAAGAAAGGAAAAATTCTTTGTGTACGGAAGAAAATTTAGATTGGGTTTTTGATGGTTATTTTAAATATTTAGGCATCGATTTCTCGGGTGACTTGCACGATATGGTTGATCATAATTTGTATACACAAATTTTACATATTAACTCTCAAATGACTCTCTGGTTGAAAAGATCGTTAACAGTGTTTGGTAGAATAATAGTTGTAAAATCCTTATTAGTATCAAAGTTAAATTATTTATTTTTATCATTACCGAACCCCTCTGATGAAATTATGAAATTATTACAAAAGTCATTTTTTGAATTGTTTCAATTTTTAATATTAAATAAATATCATATATGTTGCTTACAAGATACGCATTTTATTGATTTAGATCGAGAAAACCTTAAAAAAGAATGGGGTGGTCAATGTTTTATTAGTTGTAAAGCTTCAAACTCAAGAGGAGTGGCAATTTTGTTTAGTGGAGGCATAACAGTCGATATTTTAGATAGTAAAGAAGATGATAGTGGACATTTTGTTGTACTCCATATTAGGATATTTGATAATGATATTACATTAGTATCTTTGTATGGTCCCAACACTGACAGTCCCCTTTTTTTATGGTCAGATAGAAAAATGTATATTGGAATTTGAAAACCCATTTACTATTATTTGTGGTGATTGGAATCTGGTACAGGATTTTGATTTAGACACTTACAATTATATTCGCATTAATAACCCATTGGCAAAAAATAGAGTTAGTCATTTAAAACAGAATTTAAATTTGATTGATCCTTGGAGAGAATTGTATCCTTTAAAAAAAAAATTTCTTGGCGACAGCCAAATCCGGTAAAAATGGCAAGATTGGATTTTGTTCTTGTTACAAAAGAATTAATGTCAGTTATAGATAAATTGAAAATATTACCAGGATATAGGACAGACCATTCATTAGTATGCTTGTCTTTGAATTTAGATAAGATACATACAGGTAAAGGTTATTGGAAATTTAATAATTCGTTGTTGAAAGATGAAGAATATGTACAGAAAGTTAAACATGTAATTAAAGAAAATATTGTAATGTATTCGGTGGATGAAGTGTCTTATGATGAATTAGACTTAGATAAATGTAACTTTGAAAATTATAGATTTTCTATAGATGATCAGATATTTTGTAATACATTATTAATGATGATAAGAGGTGAGACAATATCATATTCAAGTATGAAAAGAAAACGGTGTATGAAAAATGAAACTAAATTAGAAAAAGAAATTAGTGATTTAGAAAATAAGATTATTTATGTTTTAGATAATAAAGATATTATTGAAGAATTGGAAGATAAAAAAATAGTTTGGAAGATTTAAGAAAACAAAAAGTCGATGACGCAATTCTTCGTTCAAAGTTACAATGGATGGAGTTTGGTGAAAAACCCTCAAAGTTCTTTTTGAACTTAGAAAAACAAAATCGTATTACTAGACAAATTAAAACACTGATTGATGATCAAGGTAATACAATTCAAAATCCAAATGTTTCATTTGAAGTACATCGTTTTTACTCTAAATTATATAAGCATAAACCTGTATCCGACTTTGATTGGGATCTTTTTCAATCAAGAAACATCCCGAAATTGAATGTGCAGATGAAAGATTCTTTAGAAGGTCCTTTGGTAATTGACGAGGTTTTTCAAGTTATTACAAATATGAAAAATAATAAATCCCCAGGAATGGATGGTTTTACAGTTGAATTTTTAAAGTTTTTTTGGGGCAGTATAAAGTATTTTTTACTTCGATCATTGAATTATGCATATTTTAATGGTCATATGACTGAAGCGCATAAAATGGGAGTGATTACATTAATACCAAAAGAAAATAATGATAGAAAATTGTTATCAAACTGGAGACCTATTTCTTTATTAAATGTTATATATAAAATAGCTTCATCTTGTATTGCAAACCGGATTAAACAAATATTACCTTTTGTGATTAATGAAAGTCAAAAGGGTTTCATGTCTGGACGATTTATTGGGGAAAATATACGTCTTTTGTTTGATTTGATGTTATACACGGATTTAAATGATATTCCTGGACTTTTGTTGATAATAGATTTTGAAAAAGCCTTCGACTCAATATCACACGACTTTATTTTTCAGGCTCTGGACTCTTTTAATATTGGTGATTCCATAAAATCATGGATTAAACTTTTTTATGAGAATGCACCGTCATGCGCTATGGTCAATGGTCATATGACAAACAGATTTAATATAGAAAGAGGATGTCGTCAAGGTGACCCTCTGTCTCCATACATTTTTCTTTTATGTGCAGAAATATTAAGTATAATGGTAAGAAAATGTGATGGTATAAATGGGATAAAAATAGCAAATGTTCAGCACAAAATAATACAGTATGCTGATGATACTCTAATTACTTTAGATGGTACAGAAGATGATTTGAGAAAACGATAGAAATTTGTAATACTTTTGAAGCTGCATCAGGGTTGAGTTTAAATAAACACATAACTAAAGTAATGTGGATAGGGAGATATAAAGAAAGGAAAAATTCTTTGTGTACGGAAGAAAATTTAGATTGGGTTTTTGATGGTTATTTTAAATATTTAGGCATCGATTTCTCGGTTGACTTGCACGATATGGTTGATCATAATTTGTATACACAAATTTTACATATTAACTCTCAAATGACTCTCTGGTTGAAAAGATCGTTAACAGTGTTTGGTAGAATAATAGTTGTAAAATCCTTATTAGTATCAAAGTTAAATTATTTATTTTTATCGAATTTCATTTCATTTCAATTTATTCAGCATTTCCATAAAAACATACATATAAAATACAAACAATAAATAGGAATACTACACAAACAAAAAAACAATGAAAATGCAAAGAGATGCAGCAGAAAGGCAGAGCCTTATATAAAAGCTGCATCCTTCATAAAACTATCACCTCAGTAAAAACATTAAAAAAAAAGATTACACGATAATTGCCCTGTCATACTCAAATTCACAAAACACACACACACACACACACACACAATACACATATGCCTGTAAACAGTATGATTATTGCACAGTTGAATTTCCAAGTAAAAGTTGTTTATACTTTTTCTTAAAAACATTCAAAGATAAACTAGACTTTATATCATTTGGTATTTCATTCCATATTTTTGGACCATTAAAAAATATAGATTTTTGAAAAGCTGTAGTCCTTATAAGAGGTAGACGATAATTATTAGCACTGCGAGTTTCATAATTATGCACAGTTGAATTTACATCAAAATACATCAAAAGAGACCGGGGAAGTACATTCTTATGACACATATACATAAATATTGCACACTGGAATTCATATAATTTATAAATATTTAAAATATTGAGGCAAGAGAATAAAGGTGCAGTGTGAGCCAAGTACGAACTGTGGGAAATAATTCGAATAGCTCGTTTCTGTAGTTTAAATAATCTATTCATATTTTGGTTACTATAATTCGCCCATATCATGATGCAATAATTCAAATAAGGTGATACCAGTGTATTGTACAACATTAATAAAACTTCTTTAGGTAAAAATCTTAAATTATTCATAATTCCAATATTTTTTGACAGTGTATTACAAATAACACCAGTGTGCTCATTCCATGTAAGTTTATCATCTATCATTATTCCCAAAAACTTTAGGCTATTTACTCGTTTTATTTCAGTGTCTTTAATTTTAACAACAATATTATTTTTGTCTACCTGCATATTTGTAAAAACCATAAAGTTTGTCTTATCCAAATTCAAGACTAATTTATTATTTGATAACCAATCTATAAGTTTATCAATTTCATCATTAAAGTAAATTTGTAAATATTGCACGTCCTTATGTGACATAAAAACACTGGTATCATCTGCAAAAAGAATATAATTTAAAACATCTGAAATATTGCACATATCATTAATATAAACAATAAATAATAAGGGACCAAGTATTGAGCCCTGAGGCACTCCACATTTAACAGTCATAAACTCAGATTTAATATTGTCTAATTCCACGTACTGTTGTCGATCATATAAATAATTATAGAACCATTTCCATAAGACTCCTCTTATTCCATAACTGTGTAATTTAGAGAGTAATATTTTATGATCCAAGGAATCAAATGCTTTACTCAGATCTAAAAAGAGTCCAATCATAGTTTCTTTATTTTCTAATGCTGTCAAAACTTTGTTCATAAATTCAATTAGGGCTGAGGATGTGGAGTGCCCTGGTCTAAATCCATATTGATTATTTGTGATAATATTACAATTTTCTAAAAATTCATATAATCTCACATGTATAACTTTTTCAAATATTTTTGAGAAAGCAGGCAACACAGATATGGGTCGATAATTTGACATATTTTCTTTAACACCTTTTTTATACACAGGAATAACTTTAGCAATCTTAATTTTATCCGGAACTATGCCTGTCTCTATGGATAAATTTATTATTGCACATAATGGAACACAAATAATATGAATAACTTTTTTTATAAGGGCAATATCAACCCCATCAAAACCTGGACTTTTTCCATTTTTAAAATTGCATGTTATATTAATAATTTATTTTAAAGTACAAGGTTTAAAAAAAGCAGTACTATCATTTCTTTCAATATATTGCATCAAATTTCCATTATTATTGCACGAAGAGGCTAATTTAGGACCCACTTCAATAAAATACTTATTAAACGTATTTGTGATTGCATCTTTCCCTATGATAGTTTCATTATTGCACGTCATTGAATTTGGCAACACTTTAGATTTAGATCCTGATCCCAATATATTATTAATAAGTTTCCACATTGATTTTATATTTCCCATAGCCGATTCAAATTTAATTATAAAATACTTATTTCTTTTTCGTTTAATTTGTTCATTAACCTTGTTTCTACATTTTTTATATTTATCCCATCTATAATCTGTTTTATTTTTCAAATATTTCTTATACAATAAATGTTTTTTCTTACTAATTTTACGAAGATTATTATTAAACCATGGATTATTATTGTACTTACTATTAACATTGATAACTTTAATAGGGAAACATTCATCGTATATTGTGAGAAACTTATACAAAAAATAATCATATGCTTTGTTTGCATCTGAAGAATTCAAAGTCCAAGAAGCATTTTGGATTTCATGTACAAAACATCCAATATTTTCCTGATTTATTTCACGTTTACTAAAAGATTTAGTCTTAGGTACACTTTGAACATATAATTCAGATATAGCATACACAGGGAAATGATCACTGACATCTGTTAATAAAACACCCGAATATGTTTCGTTAAGAACATTTGTAAATACATTATCTAACAAAGATGCAGAGGTACTTGTTACACGTGTTGGTATATGAATAAGGGGGTATAATGAATTCAACATACAAATATCTAAAAAATTATTCACATTTTGGCAAGAAGACACTTCTAATAAATTAAGATTAAAATCACCTAAAATATATAAATATTTATTTTCATTATTTACAAGATTTAAAATTTCACCAATTTTATCAAAAAATAATGGCAATGATTGATTTGGAGGTCGATAAATAACACCAACAATCACATTTTTATTAAAATTAGTAATTTCTAGAAATAGAGATTCAATACATGCTGTATTTATGTCCAAATCGCTTCTATCAGTACAATTTAAATCATTTCGTACATACATGCCAACTCCACCACCTCTTTGATTTTCTCTTCCATGTGCAAAAAAAGTGTAATTATCAATATTATATAAAGGATTTGCATAATTTAACCAAGTTTCTGTAATACCAATAGTACAAAATTGCATATCAAGGCTCAAAAGAACAGACATTAAATTATCATAATTTGCTCTTAAACTCCTACAATTAAAATGAATGGTAGAAAAGCTGGAATGTTGTATATTTCCAGAGGAGCGCAACTCTTCTTTAAAATCATGAAATTCTTCCGGGGTATAGGAATTACATGAACCAAGATTATTATTTGTTGGAGATAAAATATCAAATACAGCAGACAAATTTTCTAACGATGACATCAAATTAACATAATCTTCTCTAACAGGCATTTTCAACAAACTCTCACATACAAACAAACACAAAGGGCAAAATCAGATAGGCAAATAAACACAATCAAACATCAGCTAGCTGATGTAGGGTTCGTTACTACAAAAATATACTGTAAAAATGGAGTTCCTCACAGGAGAAAGTAAAAATACAACTAGCAGTTTCAAAGGGATTTGAGATCATCGGTTGATCTGATGAGTTTTGTCGAGTTTTTGTTCCCTTTCAACAGAGCAATGATTCGTCCATCTTTGCTCCAAGCTGTCTCAACTTTGCTGTGTTTTCTTGCTTCATTCAGCAGAGCTTGGTTTTTTGCGGTCAGATCTTCAACTATCACTATCTTTGTTCCTTTCAACTTCCGTCTGTTCTTGATAATCTCCTCGCGCTTTCTGTACGATTTCAGCTTCACTATGTAATTATCATTACCGAACCCCTCTGATGAAATTATGAAATTATTACAAAAGTCATTTTTTGAATTTATTTGGAATCATAAACCTGATAAAATAAGTAGGAAACAAATGATACAACCCTATCATTTGGGAGGAGCCAAAATGATAGATATATACTCACATGTTCATTCATTGAAAATATCATGGATGAGAAGATACTTTTTTGGTAATATAGATTCTTTTATTGATAATTTAATGCATAAATTTATGCCCAAAAATTGTCAATTGAACCCTACTTTTGGTGATGTTCACTTTTTAAGATTGTCAATAGGTGCAACTAACCCGTTTTGGAAAAATGTTTTTTTGGCTCATAGTATTTTACAGTCTAAAAGTTTTCGCGATATATCTTGTCATCCTCTATGGTTTAATAGTCATATTCAGGTGAATAACGTGTGTGTGTTTTATAGGTCTTGGTACGAAAAGGGTATAATATGTATTAACGATTTGTTAGATGAAGATGGAACTTTTTTGTCACTCAATGAATTTAAATTGAAATATCAAATTACAGTAAATTTTTTGCAATACTTATATATATTTAGTTCGAAAGGTCATGGTAAATACTTTGATAAAAAATGGTTTTCCTTGAGAAGTACGATTTCTGATATTGTTTAATTAGTTATATTTATACAAAGAAACTATACGACGGTTTATTTATGGTTCATTTATTGTTATTGTTGTGTTATTATGATATGCTTTAAATGTCATGCTATGTTTAATTTTGTTTTACTTATACCAAAAAATGCCCTGTGGAGGGGAAAAAAAAAAAAATTATACAATAACGATGAATAAAAAGTTAACAAACAAGTATCCGAAAATCCATGATAAGTTGATTTTCCCCATCATTGTCCTTTCAGTTATATATAGTTCTAGTGCAACATAAATAAGTTAAAGAGACAGTTTCCCTATCATTTATTTACTTTTGATTAAGTTCTCTACACATTAAAACATAATTTCATGTAATTACGTTCAACATTTGCCCCCTGGGCAAGGAATGAGCATCATTCGAAGTCACTCGCTGTACAGACCATTCATCGCGTACAGCATGGAGGCTGCCATTGTTGTTTATAAAACTCTGATTTGGAATTGTTCGCTCTAGAATGTGACGTCAGACCCGAACAAATCACTTTTATTGGCTCATATTTTGCCTTTAGTTGTGCACAAACCCTGTGAGCTTGCTTGATGGGGTTTGACGTAAAATTTTAGCGAACAATTCAAAATCCGGGTTTCAAAAAATATAATGGCAGTCTCCATGCTGTTCGCGCGATTAATGGGATAAACTCATACAACATGCGACGTTGAATGATGCCAGTCCTTTCTTCAGAGGGCAAACGTTAAACAGGAAAGTATGTTTGCATGTGTACAGAACATAATCAAAAGTACATTACGTTTCACTAAGTTAGCCGTGATCTCCACCACGGTGGAAATCAACTCAACCATTTTAATAGCTTTCGTCAACATTCCATGCCCTGTTAACTGCCCCCCCGAGACCTAGTGGTATTATAGAGATAATCTCCTCCGGTTACACGCAGTAAACCGATAAGAACGGTGTAAACGGTGATAAAATTCTACTAGAGGCACGAATCTCTCAACCTCTCCTCAGGCCTGAGAAGCGGATATTTTCTAACTTGGGTGAAACGTAATGAAATTGAAGGTGGGGAAAACGTCGGAGGAGAATATTACGCGAGTCAGCGAACAAGTGGAGACAGAAGGGTTGTGAACTCATCGGATCGGATCGGAACTTCAAGAGAGTGAATTATATGTCTTAAATAAAGGCTTGAACTGTTGTGTTTCTCCCACTAAATTCCAATCAGTGAGTTCATTACAGGTATTGTATAGACCAAAAAGCAGTCTCTATTCCGATGGTTGTTCCACTCACTGCTCCATTTCGAGATAAAGGTCTCATTTCATTCACATAGTATTATAGAGAAACAAAAATATTTCATACAGTTTGAATTTCCATGAATTGTTTACTAAAAAAATCATAGGCCCTGAATCTTTTTAAAATTTCCAACAAAAAAAAAGAATAATCAAGATATACTTACCACGTTGTTTATTCTCATTTGGCTCCATTTCTGCATATAGAAAAGTAAGATGGAAATCATTAAAATAATTAAATATGTCGTAAGACAGCTTTGTCAATTCATGTATTTAAGAAAATAATATGGTCAGTATAAGCAATAATCTGTTCACTCACAGGGTATAATTCAAAAATATATATTGACTTTATGGATACTTGTCATTAAGTTATAATGTAAGCATATGGGTGAACATTGTCAAACATTTCCCGGACAATTTCATACTTTTCTCACCCTGATTCACGCGTTTCTTACTCAAGGGATAATTGGTCATTCACTTTCACAATCCGATCAACCAGATTCGTTAACTGGCACCCATATTTCAATTTAGAGCATTCAAAATCGCTAAGCGTGCATTAAATTTCATTTTCAAACACAGACTTTTACGTTCGTGCATTCAAATTCACACGGTATATATGTGACGGTCAAGCAGATTTACGTTTTATGTTGTATTCAATTTCATTTTCCGGAACCCAGTTACCTTTTTCTTGCATTCATGTTACTTTGGTTTTGCAATTGTTTTATGCTCAGTTATAATTTAAGCATTTTGGGAGAACAGTGTCAAATAAAAAAAAAATAATAATATAGGTTTTCCCGCTCAATTTGACACTTTTTTCAATCGAATTCAGTAAGGGTCATTCAAATTCACGCATTGCCGCGTAATCGTTGGTATCGGTCTATCAAATTCCGAATAAGTGCAAACGAATTTATGCATACGCATACGGTTTCGTGAATAGACACGATAGTTCATTTATGGGCACTCGAATTCGCGAATGTGCAGTAGCGCCAGCGTGAACTACGTGCGATTTTGAATGACCATTGATGAAAAGGTATGCTCTTTGTGCAAATTCACTTGCTCAGACGTGATTTTGAACGACTATTTACGGATTCGAATGCTGCTTTGACACGGAAAATGGGATTCAAACCCGAGACCTCCGGATTGCTAGGCCGGGGTGCTCTTACCGACTGAGCTATAGAAAACCCTTGTACAGCATTCGTCCCTGAAACCCCTTAATTTTCATTGCTCGTGTGGTTAGAAGCTATCATAAACCTGACATAAACCCGAAGGATAGAAATCAACTTGGGGATATAATATACTCCCATTTTCTTTGCTCTTTTTCAATAACAATATATTTCTGGTCAGTTTCACTATATGTTTGAATTAAATATTTTTAAAATGCTGCATCACTCTGGTGATCCCTCGCATATATCCCCAAGTTGATTTCTCAGTCGGTACGAGCACCGGTCTAGCAATCCCGAGGTCTCTTCTTCTTCTTCGGGGTAGACCTGTGACCTTCAATCTTGAAGATTATTACATGTGTTAGTGTGCTGTGCGCCGGTGCTCATGTTGGACAAGTGCAGTCGTAAAAACAAATCTTAACCCCGTTGGAATCACATTTTCTTTGATCTTTTTCAATCACTTAACGATAAGGTATGAGGGAACCACTAGAGTTCCAATTATTGAGGATTTGGACAATGTTACTAAGTCCAAAGGATTATGGATAAAGTGATTTTTACCTAATGAAGATATGGGCCGTTATGCAAAATGTTTAGCTTATGGTAGTTACTTAGTCAAAATTGAGATTTTATTATTTCATTAACTGAAAATCTTATAAAAACTTTGATGTCATAATGTCTTCAAATGTTACATTTAGGTCTTGTTTTACTGAATTGAAAGTTTTAAACAAATTGATACGAGTTCTCAGCCTTGAAAATGCTATATGTACATTTCTTACTTAATCTAAGTATTGAATGGAATACTAGGCCAGGGCCAATATTCATAAAAGCCGGCTAGCTTAATAAAGTCAAACCTGTCTATAGCGACCTCTCAAGGGACAGGCGAAAAGTAGTCGCTATAGACAGGTGGTTCCATTAGACAGGTTGGCGGCCATTTGTAATTTCTGGTCGCGTACTGTGCCTATATGCACATGTGTAATTAATTGGCATCTGTACACGCACGTGTCCAAGTTCATTTAGTTTTTGTTGAATGCATAATCACAACAAAACTTGAAATCATGAATAATGTTGGCATCATCGGCGTCGATCTGTAATTGATACCCATTCATCGGGGGGGGGGGGGGGGGGGTGGGGGGATGATCTATTAATTCATCCCCCCTGATAGATAGGTATTACGTAAGTATCGACGCCCATGCATGCATGGTTGGCATTATATTTTGAATTTTATTAAATGTTTGTATTATCTTCTTTTTTTCTTCAGTATAACAAGAAGTGTAGAAATAGAAGATATAACAAATACTCTTGATCAAGAAAGGCTCATGAGATGATGATTTAATGAGCTAGCTCACGGTTAGAGTATAAGAACACGGTTCAGGTGAATACTGCTCTGCCTCATCGATATAAAAATACTGGATATAGCAACAACGCCCTTATTATTAATCCGACGACAGCTTGTTTAACTATACCCTCCCGCTTTGTTGTTGACCGATATGACCATCAAACAATTATGCACCACAGTCAAACTACACGGCGTGTTCATCCAAGCATACCTGAAGTGTGACACACACACGTTACTTCAATGATCAAACGTGCTAACAGTCGCCTATTCATGATTCGGAAGTTGAAATACCACTCTTTGGCCATGACGACTTAATGGTGCCGTCACACCTGAGCCACGCTTCTCCTGCGTTCTCGTACTTTGAAAAAAAAATAAACATTTTGATTAAAGCGCAGGGGAAGCGCCGACAAATCGAGCGATTAATGACACAATGGTAGCTCGTTCGCGCTCTTACTACGATCTTACTACGCTCTCCATACTCTTTCGCCACGCTTTTCGAGCTATTCACTGTGCCCGCTCCGTGTATCTGTAACAATAGCTCAGAACAATGAGACGAGGCCGTTTGCTACACGCTCTCGCTACGCTCTCGCCACGCTCTCTGCGATCCTTTACCATGTACGCATGTTGAACACACTCAGTGCGTTTCCTACTAGCACACTGCGCATGCTCTTGGCGTAGATCTGTTTTGAAAAGTGGGGTGGAGGGGGATTAAATAAGGGGGAGGGTTATTATTATACAACTAACAAATGGGCTTCTTGTAATAGATTGCCTATCACAATCAAGCACATTCGCTAGTTGTTTTATATGACTCATCAATATCACGGATTGTGTTCAGCTTATAGCAAAATAAGTGAAAATCTCTGGAATATTTCATAAAATCTCTTGTAAATTTTTATATAAAAATCAATCGACAATAGCCGTATTCAGACGATAAAAGCCAATCTTGTGGTTATCTCGTGGTTTGCAATTCTTAAGAATATCTTGTGGTTAGAGCTCGTTTGAACACGCAAAACTCGTGGTTATCTTGTGGTTTCCAAACCACAAGATAACCACAAGATACTTGTAAGATTTTGCGCAGAATGAGCGCGCGATGAGCGCGCGACTGCGCGCAGTCTATTTTTGTTTACCGTCTGAACACAATCAGCTTCGAGACTCGTGGTTTGGGTTGACCTCATGACCGAGATATGCTTCCGGTGTGAAAACAAGTCAAGTGAGCGCGCGTGACCTCAAATGAGAAGGGCGCGCACACTACTTCCGGTTTTAATTCTTAAGAATTGCAACTCTCGAGAATTGGCATCGTTTGAACACACATTTTGCAATTCTTAAGAGTTGCAATTCTTAAGAATTGAAACTCTTAAGAATTGGCTTTCATCGTGTGAATACGGCTATTAATGAAACCAGTATGAGCCTCCAGAACCACGGCGCATCTAATACGCTTATAGTCATTAGCCGTATTCAGACGATAAAAACCAATCTTGTGGTTATCTCGTGGTTTGCAATTCTTAAGAATATCTTGTGGTTAGCGCTCGTTTGAACACGCAAAACTCGTGGTTTTCTCAAGGTTTCAAGGTTTCATTTTATTTCTTCCTTTCACATTTGAACATGGCATAATACAACAAAACAACATGAGAACAATTTTTGTTTAAAGCTTCACATTCAATCAATATGCAATCTAAAAAATAAACCATACATAATTGCGCCTAGCTGTAAAAAGTAAATATCTTCAACCTTCAATAGCTTATTACTATAGAACAAAACATTAGTATAATCACGATAATTCACTTTAAAAACAACTCTAACCACCCTTTTTTGGGCAACAAATATTTTTTCTAACTGTGTTTTCCATGACTTCCCCCATGCCAGCACTCCATAATTGAGATAAGGCAACATTAAAGTAGAATATAAAATAAGCAACATTTCTTGTGGGACAAAAGAACTCAGTTTATAAATTACACCAGTATTTTCTAGACACAACTTTACAAATATTACTACAATGAGATGCCCAAGACAGCTTCTCATCAATATGTAGCCCAAGAAACTTGGTGGAAGTTACTCTCACAACATTAACATCATCAAAAAGTACATCTCCGGGTAAATCCTTTAAGGAGTTGCTAAAAAACATATAATTTGTCTTTTGAAAGTTCAAAGACAATTTATTTGCATGAATCCACAAGATAAATTTCTTTAATTCATTATTAACTGTATCTAATAAAACTGCAGGGTTTTTATGAGAAAAAAATACACTTGAATCATCTGCAAAAAATATGAAAGATAGGACGTCAGATGAAAGATAAAAATCATTAATATATAATATAAAAAGAAGGGGGCCAAGAAGAGATCCCTGTGGGACCTCACAGGATATAAACTGGGTTCCAAAAGAAACTTATCAACTTTTCAGAGCGACACACATTAAAATCCAAATCATAACAATTACTCATAATTGGGAATAGACTAGCTACAATATCCCTTAGCAAGCTCATCTAAAAAAAAAAATGTTTGCTTTAGTTAACAAAGAATAAAATAAGGTGAAATCGCAAGAGGTAATTTTTCAAAAATCACAGAAACTGCTTGCCTTTCGGGCACAGAGCTCGGTACGGACAATAGCCAGTCTAGTGGTTACATAACCCGCTTTGAAGTTGAATGAATAGCTATTGAAAGTTCTGAATAGACCGCCTTTCGTGGAGGTTCGCAGCGAGCAGTTTCTGTGATTGTTTAAAAGTGACCTATAGTTATTCAATCACATTTTCTCCTTTTTGGCAAAAGGAAACTTTTAATTTTTAAGATATGCTTCATTATGAGAAGTGATAGCTTATCTGTGTCTAAATTTAATTCAATTTGATGCTATAGATTTTAGTGAGCGTCGCTCTGAAAACGTGATAAGTTTCTTTTGGAACCCAGTTTAGTTTGATTACTTGACTCAATTCCATTCAATGATACATATTGTTTTCTGCCAGTTAAGTAGCTCCTAAACCAACTAAGAGCGATGCCCCTGACTCCATAATATGACAATTTACTTAACAAAATGTCATGATCAACAGTATCAAACGCCTTAGAAAAATCCAAAAATTATACCAATTGTATGAAGGTGATTATCTAATGCTTGAGCTACTTTATCAACAAAGTGTAAAAATAGCATGTATCGTGGTGTGCTTTTCACGAAAAGCCAAACTGGAAATTTGAAAATATTTTAGTCTTATTTAAAAATATTACTGTTCTATCATATATAAGCTTTTCTAAAATCTTTGAAAATGATGTCAACAATGAAATGGGTCTATAATTACTAAATATTTGAGGATCACCCTTTTTAAATACTGGCACTACCTTAGCAATTTTCATTTGCTTTGGTACAATACCAGATAAGAAAGATAAATTAAAAATATGAACAAGTGGTATCACAATTCCATGTATAATATCCTTAATTAATTCATTTTTTATACCATCAAAGTCAGGGCTCATTTTACATTTAAGCGAGCTCACAAATTTAAACAATTCTGCTTCATTTGTGGGCACTAAAAATAGGCTATCTACATTGGGTTCTTGCATAAACTCAATAAAGCTTTTCTGACATCTAGGAATAGAGTCCTGTAATTTCAACCCAACATTACAAAAATAATCATTAAAATTGTCCACAATAATTTGTCTATCTTCTACAGAACAACCATTCAAATTTATACATTTAATATTCGTAGTTTTTACTGATGGTTTAAAAAAACTTCTAATAACCTTCCATGTATTCTTAATATTATTAAATGTCATTCGAAATTGAACAGAATAATAATTTTTCTTAGCAACACGCAATACAGAAGTAAGAGTATTCCTATAATTAGAATATTTTCTCCACAAAGAATCAGAGCTTCTCCTTTTATATTGATAATACAGCTTATTTTTCTTAGTAATTGACCTTAATATTGATTTAGTTATCCATGGCATACGAGGAACTTTATTATAATTTTTCTTTTTATATTCAACCAGTGGAACATTCTCATCATACAGCAGCATAAATTTATTTAAAAAATTATCAAAAGCACTCTCAACATTTTGGTCTGAAAGAACATCATTCCAATCAGTTGCAATTAATGCCTCTCTCAATTTAGCAATATTTTCAGGAGTACCTTTACGGACAGACGTGCTGCCGCTAGGTTCACGATCCACTTTCCCCAAAGACAACATACAGTATACAGGAAAATGATCAGACATGTCAGATACTATAATTCTAGAGGGTGGATATGGTTGTACATTACAAAAAATATTATCAATTAGAGTACTGGAGACTTCTGTTATTCTTGTTGGCTTAGTGATTAGGGGCAATAAAGAGAAAGACATTAACATATTTAAAAAAACATCTATTCGATTATCGCTATTACAAACTAATAAATTCAAATTAAAGTCTCCCATGAGATATAGTGACTTTCCAACTAAAAGTGGATTGTCCAAGAGTGACTTAATTTCATTTACAAAATCATGAAAGTTACCATTTGGAGGCCTATACACAACTCCTATAAAATTATTCTTTTGACCAGGGTTATCAATCTCAACAAAAGTAGTTTCTATATGATCTGACATTATATCAAGATCATGATGTATCTGGTATTCAACTTGAGAAGGAATGTACAGAGCAACACCTCCCTCACGTCTACTTTGTCTATTGTTATTCACAAGATTAAAACCAGAAATAGAAAAAAGGCTCCGATCAGCTTCACTTGTAAACCATGTCTCAGTGACACCAAATATTACACGTCCTAAATTAATATTATCAATGAATCGTACCATTTTGTCAACATTCTTACAAACACTACGCATATTCATATGAAGAAGAGTGAAGCCACTGTTCGCATGATTACATTTAGATGCCGTTTCAAAAAATTGATCTTCAGAATAATAATTACAATTAACATTAGGTATATTATTAACGTCACACAAATTGGTCATACTATCTTCATAAAATCTACACATTTCTTCATCCATTTGAGCCATTTAAATATTGAATGCGGAACATTATATGAAAGTATTGAACAGTAGGTGGCTGGGAATATAGACAAACATGCAAAAAAACGGGAAACGTGACAAAAAACAGCACAATATTATGAAAGAAACATATACTCAGCCAAACATGTAAGGAGCCGAGAAGAGGGGAAACAGGAAAAGAAGACTGGGATAGCCTCGGAAAACGGGAAAGAGAAGATGACAAGTGAAGAACAAGGACAAATGCAACATTAAGCATAATAAAAAATGCATCTGATATATATACAAAATATGGGAAACAAAGCATGCTAGCAGAGTAACAAAGTAGCATGATAGCACACCAGGAGCACACTATAAAATGGTTTAATGAGACAGGTTGAGTAAAAGTCAAGAGTAAAAAATCAAGGCCACTGGTTGTTTTCATTGCAATGTTAATGTTTGTTTATTGACTTCAGTTCGGCTTCGTTTGTTATCAGTTTTATCATGAGTTTACCTCCAGCGGCCTTGATGCTAGCGATAATCTAAGAAAGAGCCAGATAATAAGATCAATTAAGTTTCTTCAAATCTTCTGCGCTATGGATAGGGCGTTTCCTTAGCTGACCACCAGCCTCCTTGATGAGCGCAATGATTCGCCCATCACTTGACCAGGCTCCTTCTACTTGGGCACAGGCTTTAGTGTCTCTTAGTAGCTTGGCGTTGGCGCTGGTCAGATCCTCCTGGATAGATTTTTTTTGACCAACCAGCTTGCTTCGCTTCTTTAAGACATGCTGTCGCACCCTGTAGGAGACAAATTTCAAGATTATGGCACGTGGAGGGGGTCGACGACACCCAATTTCCTCTGGTTGTTGCTTGGGAGTGATCCTGTGCGAGCGATCAATGTCCTCTTTATTGATGGGTACGCCGAGCTTCTCGCTGACCAGCTGCACAATTGACTCATCGGTGTCTTCATTCAGCTTTTCGGGGATACCGAAGAAACGGAGACAATTACGCCGCGAGTACTGCTCCTGATCGTTGGCCTTCTTACGCAGGGACTCGATGGCGGCCGCCTGGGTCTTCACTGCACCCTCCAATGCATAATATCTTCCCATCTTTCTCCCTACAGCCATGTTCCATCTTGTGGTTTCCAAAGCACAAGATTGCGCGCACTGAAAAATATGCGCAATCTCGTGGTTATCTTGTGGTTTCCAAACCACAAGATAACCACAAGATACTTGTAAGATTTTGCGCAGAATGAGCGCGCGATGAGCGCGCGACTGCGCGCAGTCTATTTTTGTTACCGTCTGAACACAATCAGCTACGAGACTCGTGGTTTGGGTTGACCTCATGACCGAGATATGCTTCCGGTGTGAAAACAAGTCAAGTGAGCGCGCGTGACCTCAAATGAGAAAGGCGCGCACACTACTTCCGGTTTTAATTCTTAAGAATTGCAACTCTCGAGAATTGGCATCGTTTGAACACACATTTTGCAATTCTTAAGAGTTGCAATTCTTAAGAATTGCAACTCTTAAGAATTGGCTTTCATCGTGTGAATACGGCTATTAATGAAGCCAGTATGAGCCTCCAGAACCACGGCGCATCTAATACGCTTATAGTCATTAGCCGTATTCAGACGATAAAAAACAATCTTGTGGTTATCTCGTGGTTTGCAATTCTTAAGAATATCTTGTGGTTAGCGCTCGTTTGAACACGCAAAACTCGTGGTTATCTTGTGGTTTCCAAACCACAAGATTGCGCGCACTGCAAAATATGCGCAATCTCGTGGTTATCTTATGGTTTCCAAACCACAAGATAACCACAAGATACTTGTAAGATTTTGTGCAGAATGAGCGCGTGATGAGCGCGCGACTGCGCGCAGTCTATTTTTGTTACCGTCTGAACACAATCAGCTTCGAGACTCGTGGTTTGAGTTGACCTCATGACCGAGATATGCTTCCGGTGTGAAAACAAGTCAAGTGAGCGCGCGTGACCTCAAATGAGAAAGGCGCGCACACTACTTCCGGTTTTAATTCTTAAGAATTGCAACTCTCAAGAATTGGCATCGTTTGAACACACATTTTGCAATTCTTAAGAGTTGCAATTCTTAAGAATTGCAACTTAAAGGGATCTAGTAACTTTGTTGACATGTGCAAAAAGTGATGAATGGTTGATGCAATGTATATTGTTGTTATCTCATATGTCCACAGGGTATTGTGTGAAAATTTCAAGTCAAATGGACATTGTATGGCCAAGTAATGAGCGAAAATGCAAAGTGATATTCAGTAACTCACTGCACTCACTTTGTACACGGAAGAAAAACTCGCCCGGAGTTTTTCTTATCTGAATACTTCAATCATACATATCTTTGTAACGAAAGGGAAATTTGAAAAACCGAAACCTGTCCCGTGATTTTATTGTTAATACGAATACAACAATGTATAAGGGAACCGCTAGAATTAAAATTTTATTTTGAGGATTTGGACAATGTTACTAAGTCCCTTTAAGAATTGGCTTTCATCGTGTGAATACGGCTATTGTTATTTTGCGCATACAATCACAAAGACGCAAAACTTAGTGCGCACCAACGCGCTGGCCAGGGGGGTCATACTGCGCGCTAATCTTGGAAACACTTATGGACTGGCTAACATGGAATTCTGGGATACGTTTAGTCTAGGATCGAGACCCTCGATCGCATGCTGAACATAGCGCGACCAACGAGAGAGGTCTGCGTAACATCAGTGATCGCTGCTCACGAGGCCTCGGCTGGCAGCCATCACTGCTGTTGTGCAGATCTCTCTCGTTGGCGGCTATCTATTATGGGTGGTGGGATTATTTTTAGCATGCGATCGAGGGTCTTAGATCATAGACTACAAAATACCCAGCATTCCATGTTAGCCAGTCCATGAAGTTTCCCTAACCGGCCAGTGTTTATTTTTTCCGTAACCCTAACGCGTCATTTTGATTTTTTCTGCGTCTTGCAGAGAGACTATTACTCGCGCATGCGCAAAGCCAAATTTTCTGTCTTTTATAATATATCGAATTGTATCCACTAAATCTGTCCTCTAGCCACTAAATCTGACCTATAGCCACTAATCTGACCTATAACCACCAAATTTGTGTTAGGGTTAGGGTTAGGGTTAGGGTTTGGGTTAGGCTTATATATCCCGAAAAACCGCTACTAACCATCCCACTAGCTGTGGCGTAATGGATAGCGTGCTCGTGCTATTCTGATAACTTTCCGTACCGGGTTCGAATCCCAGTCATGTAATAGTCTCTCTGCAAGACGCAGAAAAAATCAAAATGACGCGTTAGGGTTACGGAAAAAATAAACGCAACCGGCCATGTTTGCTGCGTGTTAAGGCTATGGGAAAATTAGCGCGCAGTGCGTAGATTCTCTTCTAGTTATTTATATACTACTTCTATGGCGCTGGCAGTTGCGCACATACGCGATGAATGCGTGCTAGCGCTCCCACGGATGTGCTTATTGGCTGTCTTGGCGTTCTTCTTCCAGGGTGTTAGTTTTTACCAGAGAGATTCGATACTGTGATATACTATCAAAGAGAGAAACAGCTCATCGATTGCGCGATCGCCGCACCAGCTGCCAAAACCTGATTTGTGCGCTGGTGTCAATACGGCCCCAATTTGGAGAGCACAGTAAGATCGCTAGGCTTGATTTACGGAAATAAAATACAGTCTTTATTGCTTTCACTATATAATAATACAATTTTTTATATTTGTTAACATTTGAGTCAGTAAATACAACATAAATGGGTAAAATATACAATATTCCCACCATAAATTCCAATATTATCGATTGAAGTGACGTCAGAGGACTAGAATCGAAAACCTTGAGAACGATAAAAAAAATCGCGATATTAACCTAATATAGGTTGGGAATCGGCTTCATCTCCATGGAAACGATCACAGCTGACTGGTCTGGTTGCTGCGAAAAAAGGGAAAGTAAATCGCAAAAATACATTTTAATATGACTCCATTATCTGAAAATTATGTCTATCACTTAATAACCGTTGGAATTTCATTATGCAGATCATCTTGACTATTATCAGCGAGTGATAAGGTAAACCATCCTTATTATATAAGCGTATAGCTTTACAATACGCTTATTGTACAAATACGCTTAATATATTTAAATATCCTTGGTTTTTACCAGCAATGTCAATCACGTGACTAGAACGTGTGCGCCATAGAGTACTGCACAAATTTGATCGCGTGTGCATTTTGCTAAAACACATGATCTATGGGACGAACGCGTAACGAACTTTTAGTGTTAGTTTTTGCTAACAAGCCCGGTCACGTGATTGCGCGAGGATTGCGCGTGTTGTCCAAAACTATCATTTGTCAAATACAATGGTAAAACGATCTTATGAGGGATATAATGTTTACTATCATTGTTATTATTATTATTATTAGTAGTAGTAGTAGTAGTAGTAGTAGTAGTAATAGTAGTAGTAGTAGTAGTAGTAGTAGTAGTAGTAACCGCTACAATATTGGATCGGGTGTCCCAAAACTGCTTCAAGGCAATGGAGCACGAGATCCAGTCCCATGCCACGGAAACATCGCATCTCAAAGCGAAGATCAGTACACTTGAGGGAGAGCTCTCCAAAATCCGTGACGACATCGAGGAGCAGGAGCAGTACTCCAGGAGAAATTGTCTTCGCCTGTATGGAGTGAAGGAGGAAGCTGGAGAAAACACCGATGCAGTCGTCGTTGACCTCATCAGCTCGAAGCTCGCGGTCGAAATCACAGAGAAGGATCTCGATCGGAGCCATCGCGTCACCCCCCGAAACCCCACCGAAGGAGGTCGACCAAGGCCGATCATCGTAAAGTTCGCTCGACACAACGTTCGCAAAAAGGTATACGGTGCCAAGTCCAAGCTCAAGAAAACAAACATCTACGTTCGCGAAGACTTAACCGCAAGGCGCCAACGTCTGGTGCGGGAAAGCCTGAAGCACACATCCATCGCTAGGGTCTGGACCATCGATGGAAGAATCCGGGCGCTGACGAAAGAAAACCAGGTAGTGAACATCAGAAAAATCAACGACTTAGACCGTCTATAAAAAGTAAATTAGACACTGCGATATTTCTATTTGCTAAATTATATTAATGGTAGTACACCAATGCTCATGTTGCTCAAAAACAGTAGCGAATAACCAGAAAGCATTGTTATGCACAGATTGTTCTCTATGGACACATATCTCATGCGGACACGTTACAAGAAAACAATATGATGATATTAATGAATTGTTTGAAAACTGGAAATGCCCAAAATGTATTTTACGTATTTTGCCATTTTGGGGTGAAGATTTAATTATTGAAGATTGTATTATTGAAACAATCACTAATGTTACACATGCACTAATACCGGAAAATATAGAAAATGTATCCCCTTTTACAAAGGAAAAGGGGTTCAAATTAGCCCACTTGAATATACGGAGTCTACGAAATAAAACTGTAGACTTAAGTAATTACTTGTTAAAAAACCCCTATGATGTTTTAGGCATATCTGAAACTTGGCTGAATGAAGATATATCAAATGATACGATATCAATAGATGGTTTTACATTTGAAAGAAAGGACAGAAATGGTCTCGGAGGGGGCGTTGGTTGTTTTATACAAAATAAATATACGTACGTAAGGAGAACAGACCTCGAAATTAATGATCTAGAGTTGATGTGGCTTGAAATAAAACGTACAAATAGTAGTTCCATATTTGTTGGTATTTGCTATCGAAAGCCCGATTCGAACTCTTCATTTTTTGATCATTTTGAAGAATCCATAGATCATGTTTTATCTATCTCAGAAAATGTAATGATACTTGGCGATTTAAATTGTAATATGATGACCGAAAATAATTTGTCAAAGAAAGTTCATGAACTGTGTACTGCAACTCAGCTAACACAGATTATAAAAGAACCAACAAGAATGACACCTCACAGTACGACACTGATTGATCTGTTTTTTGTCACGCACTCTATATCAGTTGTAGAGTCTGGTGTCCAATGTATCGGATTCAGTGACCATTCATTGATTCATTTTGTGATTAAAGGGTCACAAGTTTCGGTCGTTCCGTTATTTTGACGAACAGAAATTTCGTAGAGATTTGAGTGAAGTAGAATGGGATGGATTTTATTCAAATGTTAACAGAGTTCAAAGTCTGTGGGATCGTTTTAAATCGTTGTTTACTCGGCTGAGTGATACACATGCCCCAATGATCTCTGTCAGAAGAAAACCAAAAGGAGTACCATGGATAACGGATGAGTATCTCAAGCTGGCAAGAGAAAGAGACTATTATAGAAAGAGGTTTAAGAAAACCAAATTGGACTCAGCTTGGGATAGATTTAAACACTATCGAAACCGAGCAAACAATTTGAATAAATATTTAAAAAGAGACTTTTATAAGAAAGAGTTTATCAAATGTGGAAATGACATTAATACAAATTGGAAGATTTTGAAAGACCTTCTACCCAAAAAGAATGGCAAAACAGACTTTGATCTTACTGTAAATGGAGAGGTTATTACTGATAATAATGTAATTGTGACCAAGTTAACCCGTTTACTACGGGGCCCGAGAATTCTCGGTTCCCGTGGAGCCTACTCACAGACGGGAACCGAGATTTCTCGGGTCCGAGAAAGGGCTAGTTTAATTGCATAAAAATACATCTATTTTCCTTCTAAATTAAATATAAATTATATGGATACAAACCTTGATCTCTTGGCTACATGCATCTCAATTTTTACCGACTGTAGTTGTGTATTTTTCGTTTTATTACAAGTTTAGCATGGAAATGCATGAGTCCTCTTTCAGGATATTCGTATACAAACACATACAAGTGAGTTTATGCAATTTTGACTGGATTTTGGTTTCGCTGGGTCTATTATTACCTAGAACTGTGTAAGCCGGACATTATGATTTTACAAGCAGCGAATTCCAAACTCGCTCTGTGTATCTTTTGTACACGGCACGCGCGCACACGTACACACAATGAGATCGATCGATATTCATTCACGCCTATACACGGTACTGGGCCCAGAATTGAATAGCTTACAGTGTTATAAGCCGTCTCGCTCGCGGTAAGCCCTAGCTCTGATCTCCAGGTCATTCATGCGTATACAGGCTACCGGGCCGGTTTATTATTTAGGATATTAGCTAGTCTCGATCTAGTCATTCCCATTATTTCAATGCAAGCTTGTCGGATATCAACTGCGCATCGTGCCATAAAGTCTCGGATTTTTACTATTTAGTACAACGTTTTGATTTTCATGAGTAGTTTGTTTCACAAATTAGTTCTCAATTCGTTGGTAATAGCTTATCACTATCAATGTAACATCGTATCTCAAAATGTCTCGTCATGGAACGAAGTCTCTGTTTAGCGTTGAAGATGCTCGAGAAGCGATCCTTGACTCGGACTCTGAAAATGAATTTGATAAAATGGACTTATCAAGCGAAGAAGAGTATTCGTCGGACGTAGAAAATGAACAATATGAAACCACGACGTTCGATGATTTCTTTGAATCGGAGAATACAGCAGAGTCCACGAATGGAAATACTCATGTAAACCCCGCCAGCGCTCGTAACGATACCCTCGATCCAGACCGAACCGACCGGGGAGTTAGGGGGGACCAACATGCAGCCGAGCCCATTGCGACCGCTTCCGTGCCGGGGGATAGCGGGAACAAGCGTCGTCGAGTCGCAGCTGCAGAGCCAGTGGGGCGGACCTGGGAGGATAACCCATCTGACGGACCTCAACACTTCGAGTTTACAGGCACCCCTGGTATCAGTCCTGATACAGGCCTGTCACCAACTTCAACTCCGCTGGACTGTTATCTCAAATTTGTGTCAAAGGAAACATTTGAGGAAGTTGCAGTTGAGACCAACAAATACGCGTCTTCGGTCCTGAGAGAATCCCCTCCATCGCCATCATCACCAGCCAAGAACTGGACCAGAACTAGTGCAGGTATGTACAGTCTAAGACTTGTATTTTGTTAATCCAGAAATAATATCAAAATTACCTTTACTAAACATACAATTGATATGTATTATTTCTGTTTTTCTTCAGCATACGAATAAAAAAGGGTTTCTATTATCTTATTTATTTTCAATTGTAATGTAAGAAGATTGTAAGACTAAGAAGATGTTCTGTAACTACATGTATGTGGCATAGTGTTGACAAAAGACCTTTTCAAATGTTAGTTTGATATTTATAGTGAAGTTTATGACTCGTGTCATTTTTACATGTATGAAGAGTATGAAGTATTGAAGAATTGTTTTTTCTTTCTTTTTATTTTGCAGGAGAGCTCATCATCTTCTGGGCGTTATGCATGCTCATGGGAGTCGTCGGGAAACCTGCAATCCATCTCTACTGGTCTACCAGGAACATCCTTGCCACCCCTTTCTTCGGCCAGACTATGACGAGGGACCGCTTCACTCTTCTTCTCCGCTTCCTTCACTTCAATGATAACAACCAGGCCAAGCAGCGCAGTGACCCAAGCTACGACCCGCTCTTCAAACTCCGGCCATTTTATGACGCAGTAACGACAGCGTTCCATAAAGTCTTCACACCATTTCGCTCCATCGCGATCGACGAGGCCCTCATCAAGTTCTATGGGCGCCTGAGCTTCAAGACATATAACCCCCGCAAGCCAGCAAAGTATGGCATGAAAGCGTATAAGATATGTGATCCGACTGGATATACGTGGAAATTTAGACTTTACACCGGTAAAGCTAAGGACACCATTGTTGGACTTGTGATGTCAATGATGACAGGACTTTTGGACAAAGGATACCGCCTTTTCATGGACAATTGGTACACAAGTCCTACACTTTTTGCAGAACTTTTCAAGCGGAGGACCCATGCTTGTGGAACTGTTAGAGCAAATAGACGTGAAATGCCTAAAAATCTGAAACCGGCTCAAAAGCTAACCCGTGGGATGTCCATCTTCAGACGATCTAAGGAACTGCTCGCCATGCTGTGGTTTGATAAACGTGATGTAACAATGCTGAGCACTCTCCATACCAACACCTTCAGTGATACACAGAAAAAACATCCTGTGACAGGGGAAAACATTCAAAAACCAGACGTTGTTCTCGATTATAACAAATACATGGGTGGAGTAGACTTGTCAGACTTTCTAACTAACAAATACGCAGATATGAGAAAATCTCTCAAGTGGTATAAAAAACTCATATTTCATCTGAACGATTTGGCGGTGACGAATGCGTACATTGTGTACTGCCATGTATCAGACAGGAATGTAGACCATTTAAACTTTGTCATAGACCTCATCGAGCAGATGATTGCCTTTGGCAACCAGCTTGCGCAGGACCGACCGCGACCAGTCCGATCTGGGAGGAGATGCAATAAGGAAAACGTACTAAGGCTGGAATTTTCAGAATCTCAACATTGGCCCATGCATGTCCCTCCTACAGCAAATAAGCCAGACGCAACTCGACCATGTGTTGCGTGCAAGCCTAAGCCGCTAGGAAAACGGAAGCAAAAAGGAGATCAAACATCACGCCCTGAATCAAGATTTATGTGCAGAAAGTGTGAAGTCCCTCTCCACATCCTTTGCTTTGAACGATACCACACCAAAGCAAATTATCGCTCAGGATAGTACAGAACTTGATGATCTTAATCCTTGTTGTTAGGCTACATGTAATCATCAGTTACCAAAGACACATGAAACATAAATACATTGAATAATTTGGAATAACAAAATGGGTTAATTATTCTGTATAGATCTGCTTTCATTTGATGCATCGTATTTAATTCATGTTTTCATATCTATGCCATTGTTGCCATAACATTATTTCACTAATTGTATGTATAGATGATCAAATTGATTTATTTGTGGATACACGATCTTTCCTTATTTATTACAATGATTGAGTTTATTTGTATAATGTGTCTCTTCACTCACATACATACCGTGAAGCGACTTTATAAGAACACTTACTGATTATTACATTGAGGTGAAAGAATTGAATATTTCTTTATGGACATTTGATATTCCCAGCATGTATCTGCTCATAAGGTTACAAATGACCTTATAAGAACGCTAAATGTTTTATTACTTTGTGATGAAATAATTAAATTTTCCTTGATGGACATGTGATTTTTCCAGCATGTATCTGCTCATGATGAGGAGCCGCTACGAGTGACTTTATAAGAACACTTGTTTATTACGTTGAGGTGAAAGAATTCAATATCTATTTATGGACATGTGATATTTCCAGCGTGTATCTGCATCTCATGGATCTACATGTACGAGTGACTTATTGTTATTACCTTGACATGAAAATATTTCTTCCGACATGAGATATTCCCAGCATGTGATATGTAAATGTATGAAATGTTTTGTGTAAATCTTATGACGGATCAACAAGTGACATTGAACACTTCAGATTAGTACAGTATTTATTTTGACTCATACTTTGTGTACCTTTACTTTATATTTTGTTATTATAGGTATGCTTTCTGTCCAACTACATGATCTTGTAATTTATAAATTGTGTAAAATTGTACATTGCTGTCAATTCTCGTATCTACTCACAGACATGTTCTTCATGAATTGATTTTTTCTAAATTGTAATAATTTATTCATGACCATTGGAAGAAATATGTATCAAAACTTGCCTTTTGCAATATTTTGATGTACATAATTTGAATTTGAAAATGTAATTACTTGATATTTCATATGCAAAAATACATACTACATATCTTTGAATTAATTATGTAGATCTTGTATCAACATGAGCATGGAATATACTGAAGTACTCAAGTGAACTATACTCACAGCATGGATATAAATATCAGGAGGATGATATATTGTTTGATAAGAATTATTTGTCATCATAATAAATGCACAAAAATGAAATGTAATGTGCAATCATCATGGAGTTTGAATATGTAGTAGTATGCATCTTTCATAATAAATATTGGGTGTCACCTAGTAATGACATCGACAAGTTGAGTAAATTCATGGAATAAAGTGATGTGTTTTTGTATGATTACATAACTAAATGGAATGTTCTCTGCTTAAATTTGTGCTTACACTGATTGGATAAGTTGCAATGATGTCGGTAACTGGTTCATCACTGATGATGATAATGATGATGATGAAGGTGATACTGATAATGATGACGATTAATGATGATAATGATATCGATGGTGATAATGCTGATGATAGTAATGAAAATGATGCTGATGAAGATGATGACGAGTATGATAATGATGATGACGATAATGATGAGGATTATGATACTGATGATGACGATGATAATGATAAAATGATGAAAATGATGATGATCGTGTCGATGATGATGATGATAAGAATGAAATTCACGATGATGATACTGATGAAGATGATGACGAGTGTGATAATGATGACGAGTATGATAATGATGACGATTATGATACTGATGATGACGATAATGATGCTGATACTGATGATAATGATGCTGATAATGATGACGATGATGATGATGATGATCGTGTCGATGATGCTGATGAAGATGATGATGATAAGAATGAAATTCACGATGATGATACTGATGAAGATGATGACGAGTGTGATAATGATGACGAGTATGATAATGATGACGATTATGATACTGATGATGACGATAATGATGCTGATACTGATGATAATGATGCTGATAATGATGATGACGATGATGATGATGATAATGATAAAATGATGAAAATGATGATCGTGTCGATGATGCTGATGAAGATGATGATGATGATAAGAATGAAATTCACGATGATACTGATGAAGATGATGACGAGTGTGATAATGATGACGAGTATGATAATGATGACGATTATGATACTGATGATGACGATAATGATGCTGATACTGATGATAATGATGCTGATAATGATGATGACGATGATGATGATAATGATAAAATGATGAAAATGATGATGATCGTGTCGATGATGCTGATGAAGATGATGATAAGAATGAAATTCACGATGATGATACTGATGATAATGATGATCGTGTCGATGATGCTGATGAATGAAATTAACGATGATTATACTGATGAAGATGATGACGATTATGATAATGATGACGATGATGATAATGATGATGATAACGATGATGATGATGATAATGATATCGATGATGATGATGGTAATGATGATAATGATGATGAACTAAAACATATAAAAGAATACTGTCCTTTTTTAAATACATGCTTTTGCAAGCAAAACATATTCATTTTATTTCAATCGTTCTAATATGCCTTGACAAAAACTCGCCATGATTATAAACATATATTGTGTGTGTTTATATACGCTTATGACACATTATCATCGCTTTAGTTTGGGAATCTTTTGCGACGCAATCATTGCATTATTTTCGTTGAGCTACAAATGAAATTTCATGTATCTTTAGAACTATGAAAAATATTCTACCCACAACTAATAAACAACTAACTGTTTAATCCTTTCTTTCTCAAGAAAAAATATTCAAAGCACCGCATAATATGCGGTACTTTGATTAGCGCTATATTTGAGTTTTGTTTGATTTGTTTGGGTATTGATTTCTGCGGAACACTTTCATTTCCTATAAACAATACGCGCGTAATCTGAAAGTGTGCCATGCGTCCACGGTCTATTGAAATACAACAACTCTCACTTCTTTTATCTTTTATAATGGAGACCGTCAGGCCATCCATATATTTAATCACAAAGGAAAGCATCACTAGGGTTTACGCGAACAATTAGGCTACACTAGAACTTGCACTTCCTGTGCACAATACATGGGCACTCAAAGTGGGCCACGCCTTATCGGTCTATTGAAAAATGACATCTCGATCCTCTCTTATCTTTGACAATAGAGACCGCGCGTCACACCATCCATTCAAAATGTATCACAAAGGAGCGCATCAGTAGGCACCAGTAAAGATTAGGTTAAACAAATATTTGTAAAATTATAAATAAATACATGAATAAATATATCAATACGTAAATAATATATATATACAGATATATATATATATTCCTTCAAAACTAATTAATAACTATTTAATCCTTTCTTGAATTGAATAAAGACTTTACCAATGAATTATAGAGTCCAAATTTATTTTATTGACTTTTTTATATAATATATATTTCATAGATTTTTTCATAGATTATGTATAGATAGATAGATAGATAGATAGGTAGATAGATAGATAGATAGATAGATAGATAGATAGATAGATATATAGATAGATAGATAGATAGATAGATAGATAGAAAGATAGAAAAATAGATAGATAGATAGATAGATAGATAGATAGATAGATAGATAGATAGATAGATAGATAGATAGATAGATAGATAGATAGATAGATAGATAGATAGATAGATAGATAGATATGTAGATTGGTTTATAGATAGATAGATAGATATGTAGATTGGTTTATAGAACATATTTGTTTTGCATTTTGGGGCTTCAACAAAATACCGCAGCATCTGAGAAATATGTTCCCTATATATTATCATAATGTTATCATTATATGGAGCGAACAATACACAGTTCGAAGATCAATTCGTAAGATTCCTGTGTGATAAATTATGAAGTCATAATGCCCGTCAAACCCATTTTTCACTGCGAAAAACCTTTTCCCTAAAATAGTCAACCCACCCAGAGCCCCGCACAAATTATAATGAACACAGTCATGTATTATTCAAAAAATTAATTAATTCGTATACTCATACATTCGTTCGTTCATTAGTTGATTATCTTATTAGTTTATATTTGTAAACAAATATCCATAATTATATCATCTATCTTGTTATTCATCCATTCATTCATTTTACGATCAGATTTACATCGTAGCTATAATTATGATTGTTCTTTTACCGAACTGCCACGATGTACCGCTCTGACATAAAACATTTGTATACTGCTAACAAAAATACTGTAATGCTAAAGCAGAGGCTGAGATTATTATTAAACAAAAAATAAATTAGGCCCATAACTCAGTCTACATGTATGTTATACGATTCTACTCAAGTTTATTTACGATTGTATTTGTTCATCGTAATTATATTGAAACAATTATCTTTACATATAAGATACATTATTATGAATTAGATTTAAAATAATTATGAATTCACGTTGAAAATATGTAACTGTTTGTACATTTATCCTTATTGTTTTATTTTCAAGGAAAATTGATGAAATGATGCAAGAATATAAAATAGTGCAAATATGATATTTATGTTTACCAATAAATAAACAGAAACAAACGTATCTGCATCCACACACACAAACCACTCTCACACATAATATAGGAGCACTGCAAAAAGGTATTTTAGTATCACGGATCGGGATATCGCCGATATAAAATGTACCTGAAAAAAAGGCTAGAAGGATATAGTCATCAATTCGTAATGGTAATCATTTTGGATCTACTCAATACTAACTGTATCTTATATTAGTTTTGAGGCCGTTTTAGCGGTTCAGTTATTGTGTGATTGTTGTTTGTTTTGTTTTATTCGAGGTGGAGAGAATGTTAGGTAACGACATGTCTCTGTAATCATTTCAGAAACAAACGGAAAGCCTTTCGATACACATCTGCCATGCTGATTTGACAGGCTAGCTAGCTGTGCATGCCGAGCAGCCAGCGCCACACAGCCACAAGGCCGGACAGCGCGGGCGGGCAATCCGCTGCGATCGAGGCCAGGCTACTCAGTGGCTGCGTGGCGTGGGGAGCGGAGAGAGCTCCGTATAATTTGCCTCTGTTCATGCTGATGTCAAAACAAGGAATGAATTGCGCATGCGCGAAAGACGTCACCAGCTGCATGCACTGATGAATAGTGCGTTCGCTAATTCGGTCTTGGCTCGCACACGCGGCCACATGCAGACCGCTGGGCTTTTGTTGGGGGCTTCGGTTTCTCGCACAGTGAAAAGAATCTCGTTTTCAGGGTAGGAAATGGTGCTTATATAGTCGTAGTAAACGGGTTAAATGAAGCTTTCAATAATGTTAGTGAACGAATAGGGACCAATATATGTAATAATGATGACGTTAACTCAATGGGAACCTTGTTTCGGACAGACACACAGTTTAAATTTAAAGATACAACTGTTGAATTTGTAAGAAAAGAATTATTAAATATTGATTGTAAAAAGGCTGTGGGATTAGATGGTCTTCATCCAAAACTACTGAAATTAGCAGCAGAATTTATATGCCAACCTCTTACATTTCTTTTTAATCAATCATTAAAAACCTCTGAAATACCGATGGACTTTAAAATGGCCCGAGTAACAGCTATTCACAAAGGAGGATTACATGAAATTGATAATTTCCGACCAATTTCAGTTCTACCCATTCTGTCCAAAATATTAGAAAAAGCAGTACACACACAACTATACTCGTACCTTAATGACAATAAAATGTTATCATCGCAACAGTCTGGAATTAGACCATCACATTCCACAGCAACTTGCGTGACGGATATTGTTGATTATTTACTTGAAAATATGAATAATAAGCAGATTACTGGTGCAATTTTGCTAGATCTTAAAAAAGCATTTGATGTAATTCCACATAAAAAGATATTGGAAAAGATGATTTACTATGGAAAAAAAGATAGCGAGTGTAAATGGTTTGTGAATTATTTAATTGGAAGAAAACAATGTGTTTCAATGCAACAATGTACAAGTGATTTTGTTACAGTTAAAACTGGGGTTCCACAAGGATCAATATTAGGTACTCTCATATTTTGTTTGTTCATAAATGATATGTGCGATTTGCAATTTCATTCACAAACGAAGGTATCATTATATGCAGATGACACAGTCATCTTTAATAATACAGTTGACTTGTCTCAAGTACAGAACAATCTTCAAAAAGACTTTGATTTGATTAGAACATGGATGGAAAATAATAATATGTTCATACATTCAGGAAAGACGAAAACTATGGTCTTTGGACCTAAAAGAAAATTACAAAATGCAAGTTTTGAAATTATGTATAAAGATTTTAAATTAGAATACGTTCAAAAGATGAAATATTGGGTGCGGTTCGTTATTCCGAAGGTTCGTTATTCCGAAGGTTCGTTATTCCGAAGGTTCGTTATTCCGAACACGCAAATTTCCTATACCTGAGTGTTCGTTAATCCGAAAATGAAATGGGGTTCGTTAATCCGAACATTTGTTGCATTATTCCGAAGGTTCGTTATTCCGAAGGTTCGTTATTCCGAAGGTTCGTTATTCCGAAGGTTCGTTATTCCGAAGGTTCGCTATTCCTAAAATGAAATCGGGTTCGTTATTCCGAAGGTTCGTTATTCCGAAGGTTCGTTATTCCGAAGGTTCGTTATTCCGAAGGTTCGTTATTCCGAGGGTTCGCTATTCCTAAAATGAAATCGGGTTCGTTAATCCGAAAATGAATTTGGGTTTGTTATAATGCTATAATTTCATATAAAGAGATAAAATAAACTTAAATGTTTGATTGGTCTGGCCAAGGGAGGGAAAGGAGGAGGGGTATGCTTAATGCAGGCTGTAAATTAAATAAACAAAACACAAACTATAGTATTATAACAAGCCCGATTTAATTTTCGGAATAACGAACCCGATTTTATTTTCGGATAAACGAACCTTCGGAATAACGAACCTTCGGAATAACGAACCTTCGGAATAACGAACCTTCGGAATAACGAACCTTCGGAATAACGAACCTTCGGAATAACGAACCTTCGGAATAACTGAACCTTCGGAATAACGAACCTTCGGAATAACGGACTGTAACCGAAATATTTAGGTGTGATATTAGATTCACAGTTATTATGGAATGAACATATTTTGTACACATGTAGTAAACTGTCTCGTTCTATAGGATATTCGGCGCATAAAATCTTTATTACCGAATAAAATATTAGTTAATTTGTATTTCGCATTGTTGCTACCATACATATATTACTGTTGTACCGCATGGGGAACCTGTTCTAAGACAAACTTGTTAAAGCTGCAGAGATTACAAAACAAATATGCACGCCTAATACTGAACGTAGATCGATATACATCTCAATGCTTTTTGATGACTTCGTTGAACTGGCAATCTACAGAAAATCGTATTAAATACCAGTATTGTATTCTTGTCTTTAAAATAGTCAATAAGCTTGTACCATCCTACTTAGAGTCATTGATAAAACCTTTTATTGTAAACTATAATACTAGATACGCCACAAATCGGAAAATTAAACGAGATTTAAATGAAATTTAGATTGAAGTTTAATTATGATTCTACGAAGTATAGGCCTAATATGAGGAGTCAGGTAGGACGCACATCTGTTGCGGCCGAAATAGCACCACATTTTTGTAGACAATAGGTTTTCTATTGATATGCAAATGAGCTCTCGCTCCCCCGTGTATATATACGCCGCGGTTTCGCGACAACGCCATTTTTCAAAGAAAAGGCTCGCCCAACTCCACAAGGGTACGGGTCTTATTACGCCATAGACGTGATAGAATATACGAATCCCTGGCACTCAAAGTGTAAAGAGTCTTCGATAAGTTTTACACCCCAGTCAATCCGACGGATAGTAGGGCGGGTACCTGACTCCTCATATTAGGCCTATACTTCGTAGAATCATAATTAAACTTCAATCTAAATTTCATTTAAATCTCGTTTAATTTTCCGATTCTACTTCGTATGGCCTAATGAATCGGAATCAGGTAGGACCTTCAAAGCCAGAGTTTGGGAGCTAATACTACGCACGACAGTAACCAGAATTGTCGTGCCCGATAGACAAGTCACGCGAACGGCCAAATCAAATCCATTCTAAATCAGTGCCCGTAAGAATACAGGTACATCAATACTGTAGCTTGCACTAATACAGCCATGATGTCCGCGCAAACATTTTCCACGAACGGACAAACGCGACGCGTGCCGTGTGTCCGCGTGATCCTGCATACCTGTACAGTAATCTCGGGATCGAATAATACGATCCTCGGAATAAGGAGCTAGACCTCCAAATCAAAAAAGCTTTATCATCTAAATAGAACCAATATATTTCTCTTCCTCTGGTTGTTATCAACCACTGAAGTCGAGAGTGAGGGAGAGTCTAAACTCAAATATAAAACTACGAGATCTAAGTACGGTGTACCAAATAACCTTTATATTCCAATAAGGAAAAAAGACAGTATGATTCAACAATTCCGAATGTTCACGATCCCAACGGAACATGCAGTGCCACTGCACACGGAATCCATACATTATTTACGTGAGAATAGCAGTGTTACTCTGAATTATAATGATTGTATCCGTACCATCATAGTGACAACCAACACTTAACGTTTGGAAGGCCCTTTCAGCGAAAGCTCTTTCGGGCGGTTTCTCCGCCTGTCCGTAAGGATTGATCAATCCACTTTATACATCTATATTCTCCGCCGACCCTAGCCCGAGTATACGGAACCAGTCATGAACGGGATAAGACAATAGAGTGGTGAAGTGTGATGTCATCAAAAATCTTTTTTCAGAATTTTCAAATTTCAACTTCATTTTCCGAAAAGAGCATCAAAAATAATGTCCAAATACCGAAAATCAATTGAATATGTTAAGTATTGGCTGAGATATGCCCATCCAAATGAATTTTACTTCAATGGGCAATCAGTGTTATAGTGCTCTGGTTCATAAAGTTATGAACCAGAGCACTATAACACTGATTGCCTATTGACAAAAAATCCATTCGGATGGGCATATCTCAGCCAATACTTAACATATTCAATTGATTTTCGGTATTTGGACATGATTTGTTGTGCTCTTTTGGAAAATGAAGTTCAAATTTGACAATTCTAAAAATAGATTTTTATGACGTCATGGCTTCTGTACTCTGTAAGGCCACTGACCCAAAACGTATAGTATATTACATATTACAAATGAACGCAATATCACAAAGACGTTCGCCACACAATAGGGCGGCACGATAACAAACGTATCGTTGACTATCAATGCGACAAGATTGGCGCCGTTCTACCATGCTGCAATTGGATCCAAACATTGTGGCAATTAACCTTATGCCATCGACCTACTGATCATGCTGATGGCCTATGCTGACGCATACCGATGGGGCTTAAATTAAAATGCAGATAATGCTAACATACCGGCGCCCAATATGAAAGTCGTACCGGCGGTCCGAAATTACCAATTTCGAAAAAAACAACAACGAAAGTCACTCGAGGTTATTCCAAGTGTGTTGCCTCTAAAGTACCTTATACAAAGGTACACACGACCGTTATACCAAAGCGGTCTTAATCAAGAGTGTATAATCAATAAATCTGTGCCATCCGACCCGGAACGAGCCCAGCGATCACTCGAAACAAACTAACGTAAGATATTGTAGTAACCCCGAGATAAACAAGTATCCGAAAGCTACACCTGTCACGTGTAATGCGTCAACCATGCCAAGGAAATCGAATGTATACGCTTCCTTTGCAAAAACAATTCGAAAAGTATTCAAACCAGCTTCTGTCCGCACGTACGACTGACCAATGCTGAAACGCACATTGACACATGATTGTGCAGTACTTCTAAAGAATGGACCATAAGGCGCTAGTTCCAATATAAACACGCCCCAAACAAATTACGTAGGCGTAACGACTAGGGCATTGAATCACGATAATGCCATATACAGTACTATATATATAGATCGATCACCTGGCGTC
>JBAMJV010009699.1:0-12500 GCA_037951105.1 Echinarachnius parma
GTTTCCGGCCCTTAGGTGGTCGCTATACCAATCATGAATGAGAAGAATTCAATTGAAAACGCATGAATAGTGACTCAGTTGTGCCTTGAAATCAGAGCGTTTTGAAGTGGGTCGCTTTTGAGGCTCCCCCACGTTCATCTCCCTGCAGCCGCCCTTTGCTGGGATCATTGTAGATTTTACATTTTCGTACGGAAGAGTTGTTGGGCTTTCCGTTGATATCAATTTGAATCATGAGTGTTTTATTTGAAATGCTAGAAGATCCTCCCGAGGGCTCGAAAGGGGTGCAGCGCTCTGATTTTGTGTCGGCTCCATATCTTTTTGTTTGATTTCGCGCTCGACCCGTCTCCATGTTCCGGTTCACTGCACGCACCCCATTTGCATGATCCTTGCGATTAGTATGCCATCGTAGTGAAGAGATCTTTTCCATTGGGATGGTGTCGGGTTCCGGTGATTTTGATGGATGGAGGGGGTGGCAGTGTTCAGTGGAGGGTGAACTTTTAAAAAAATGGTCAGTACGGTCATGCACTCGTGAAGTGGATGCATTGAGCCATTTTGCAACGTTTCACTTCCTGCCTCCCCCTATTCTCTGGGCTGCTGCAATCGCCCCAATGGCATAGTCGCTGCACGTGGTGCACCGTTTGAAAGGTGTATAGTGGGGCTTTGTTGCGGCGCCAATTTCGAGTATGCTAGTTTTAAAATGTGGGAGATATGGTCGATCGGGCTTGAGTTTCCGAACTTTTTTTGAGGGGTTTAGTTGTGTTGTATTTTACATTGTATTGTGCTTTTTGGTCGAATAAATAATAATAAATAATAATAATATACGCAGGGACCACCAGGCAAAGATCAACACATAATTATAAGTTTTTGGTACCGTTTTGTGATATCAATAGATACCCCACATTTTGCATAGGGTTGTGTAATTAATAAACAATGCAATTAATTACCACTTACCACTTACGGAACCATTATTATTTCCTGGTTCCGTAAGCGCCAAACATTTGCGAGTGCGCCAATTCTATTCACGCGTACGTTTGGAGACAATAGCCGCATTCAGACGATAAAAGCAAATCTCGTGGTTATCTTGTGGTTTGCAATTCTTAAGAATATCTTGTGGTTTGCGCTCGTTTGAACACGCAAAACTCGTGGTTATCTTGTGGTTTCCAAACCACGAGATTGCGCACACTGCAAAAAATGCGCAATCTCGTGGTTATCTTGTGGTTTGCAAACCACAAGATAACCACAAGATACTTGTAAGATTTTGCGCAGAATGAGCGCGCGATAACCGCGCGACTGCGCGCAGTCTACTTTTGTTACCGTCTGAACACAATCAGCTTCGAGACTCGTGGTTTGGGTTGAACTCATGACCGAGATATGCTTCCGGTGTGAAAACAAGTCAAGTGAGCGCGCGTGACCTCAAATGAGAAAGGCGCGCATGCTACTTCCGGTTTTAATTCTTAAGAATTGCAACTCTCGAGAATTGGCATCGTTTGAACACACATTTTGAAGTTCTTAAGAATTGCAATTCTTAAGAATTGCAATTCTTAAGAACTTGGCTTTCATCGTCTGAATACGGCTAATAGCTGCATTCAGACGATAAAAGCCAATCTCGTGGTTATCTTGTGGTTATCTTGTGGTTTGCAATTCTTAAGAATATCTTGTGGTTAGCGCTCGTTTGAACACGCAAAACTCGTGGTTATCTTGTGGTTTCCAAACCACGAGATTGCGCGCACTGCAAAATATGCGCAATCTCGTGGTTATCTTGTGGTTATCTTGTGGTTTGCAAACCACAAGATAACCACAAGATACTTGTAAGATTTTGCGCAGAATGAGCGCGCGATAAGCGCGCGACTGCGCGCAGTCTATTTTTTTTACCGTCTAAACGGGTTGGTTTGTTTATTCATACTTCTATGGTCTGAACACAATCAGCTTCGAGACTCGTGGTTTGGGTTGACCTCATGACCGAGATATGCTTCCGGTGTAAAACAAGTCAAGTGAGTGCGCGTGACCTCAAATGAGAAAGGCGCGCACACTACTTCCGGTTTTAATTCTTAAGAATTGCAACTCTCGAGAATTGGCATCGTTTGAACACACATTTTGAAGTTCTTAAGAATTGCAATTCTTAAGAACTTGGCTTTCGTATTACCGATACAAACATGGAACAGGTTACACATTTTCTTTGCCGTTAAAATGATAATGTATGATTGAAGTGTTCGGATCTGAAATTCTCTAGTGGAGAATTACAACTGTGTACACAGTCAGTGCAGGGAGTTAGCAACTACTACTTAGCATTTTCGCTAGTTACTCATTCTTATGACACTCTACCTTGGCATTTTCACACATATCAGAGTGCAGAAAAAAAAATTACGTTAAAGGGTACCACCACCCAGAAATAATATTCTTCAATAAATGAAAGGTAACATCTTTAGTATTCCATTCCATCAACAATTTCACAAAAATATGTTTCCAGAAAAAAATATATAATTGGAAAACGAATCACCCTTATAAAACATGCGTTCATACATGGGTCTGCATGTACGAGACTACTTTGTCCAGAGCGAACGAATCGCCCGGGATTCTATTGTCTCTAAACGTACGCGTGAATAGCATTGGCGCACTCGCAAATGTTTGCCCCTAACGGAGCCAGGAAATAGTAGTGGTTCCGTAAGTGGTGGAAATTAATTGCTTTGTTTATGAATTACACAACCCTATGCAAAATATTGGGTATCTACTATCTGTTTGATATCACAAGACGGTACCAAAACATATAATTATGTGTTGTTCTTTGCCTGGTGGTCCCCTTTAATTGTATCTAATATTATATTAAAAAAACATGAAAGGTGGTAAGGTTTAAAGGGAACCAGCACCCTTTGGTATATACAAGTTATTATTTTTAGTAATATATTTCACAAACAACTGTAGAAATATGTGTCTAAAAAAATAAAAATCAAGTTTTATATAATTATTACAACTGCAAACAAACATACATGGGTCTGCAGAACAGACTAGTCCTGTGTATGTTCTTTGTAAGTTCATATTTTCCTACACAATAAACATAGTCTTCTTCACATTTTGACTACCCAAAACTGTTTTCTTTCATTTTGTAAAGATAATTATTTGTGGGTGGTGGTTCCCTTTATACAGTGTCTTACCATTACACTCCCATAGACGGGCTTGCCGTATCGACCGGTGCCAGTGGTGGATAGGCCGACGTTTCCATCAGGTAATGAATGTTCTCTCTCCACCAGTTCTTGATGTCGCTGCTCCGGAACTTGCAGAACAAATTTGTCTTTTAAAAGACGAGAAAATTCAAACTTCCGGTCGGCGTTCTCCAGACCAACTCCGCGTGCGCTTTCTTCGGGTCGATGACCGAATCCAATTCTCCGATCGTGTTCTTGAACAAGTCCGACTTCCCTTTCTTCGGGTTGACCGAATCCAACCCTTCGATCGTGTTCTCGGACAATTCCCACCTCCCTTTCTTCGGGTTGACCGAATCCAAACCTCCAATCATTATCTTGACCAGCTGCACCGTCCTCGCCATCTGTATTTCCCGGAAGAAAATTTATACAATTAATGACTATGCAAAATGCAAACAAAAAAAAGAGTCAAACTTAATCTATAGTGAGTTAGTGACCACCCAAAGGAGACAGAAAAGGTGACCCCTCTAGGTGACCTATACAGGGTGGCCCAGAAATAACGGAACGGGGTGCTTGCTATAATGAAGACACACGATGCCCGTCATAGCAACTAGTAACGTTCAATGCGTGCGCCATTGTTAGTACCCTTTCTTCTCTATACACAGCTGAACGCACACTCACAATGGCGCAAGGTTGATCGTTACTCGATGCAGTATGGCGGGCATCATGAGTCTTTAGTATGGTAAATACCTCGTTCCGTTATTTGTGGGCCACCCTGTATAATGTAGATATAGATTCATACAGGTGATATCATTAATTGACAGTGGGATACAAAGTAAGTGGCTGCTATAGAGAGGGGTCACTATCACAGGTTTTGAATGTTCACTTTATTTACTATCTCTGGAACGAGCTCTTAATATATTCGCCTCAGATTTTACGTCAAAATTACCTTTCTTGGTGATGAAATTCAGCGCCCCTTTCTTGCAGCTTTTTCGTCGTTATACAGGGTGGCCCAAAAAAACACGGAACGGGGCACTTCCCAAAATAAAGTTACAAAATGAACATATCAATCGGATAGGGTGTCCTTGCCAATGAACAACGATACCAAGAAAAGAAATTTTGGACGTGTAGTTTGTTTTTTTAGGGCGCTTTGAGTGAGACCATGTCAGGTTCCTATTTTTGTCAATTTTGTCAGTGTCTGATAAATGAGACTTACTGCCCGACATACCATTCAACACGCGAGTATTCCGCGCGCCATTGTTAGTGTGCTGTGTGCCGAGCGGTGCCGAGAGAATGAGCATAATTGGTCAATAGTATGACGGGCAGTAAGTCTCATTTATCAGACACTGACTCGGTGAAAATTGACAAAAAATAGGAACCTGACATGGTCTCACTCAAAGCGCCCTAAAACAAAAACTACACGTCCAAAATTACTTTTCTTGGTATCGTTGTTCATTGGAAAGGACACCCTATCCGATTTTTTGGGGGCCACCCTGTATTATCGTCTTCCTTATCTGTGTTCCCCGAAAATTATCAGTTATGAATACAAAAGATTCACCATGGGGAAAAAAAGGTAAAAACTACGTGTAATTACAGCCCACCAGTCCTGTCTATAGCAGCCAACCTGCCTATTATAACGCCACGAACGTGAACAACAATGTTTATGAACCTGTCTATAGGGGTGACCTCTCCACAGTGACTACTTTCCTTGTTTTCCTTTGGTGGATACTATCCACATAGGACAAAATAATCTAATATCATGCATAAACGGATGTCTCATTAAGCAGATGAGCTCCATAGCCTGCAAATTATATTTCAAGTAGAAAATGAAATATGTTTGCAAGATATCTCCCCACTCCCTCACTAAAATACGTGGGGGGTGTATATCCCCCCCCCCCTCTCCCGGCGCTGGATCTACGCCCGTCCTTTTTGTGTGGTATTATCACGTTAATCTGTGATGAATAGCCACCCCATCCAGCCAATTCAGGATCAGGCAGGACGCGGCCTTGGTAAAGTTACATAATGAACGATAGAAAATCATTAAACCAGTAAATCTTACAATAGAAAGGGAGAAGGGGGGCCTTCTATTCATTGCATGCAATCCACCTATTATACTGTACGTATTTGTGTACATGTTTGGCAGCCGTAGACATGATAATTATGCTGTATACAAGCATATTCAGTACATACAATAATATAATCACAATTTATTTTTATTGCGGCATTTCTACTGCACGATTTGTCGCTGCTGGACAAATTGTCACCGACAACAATTTGTAAACAGGTGCATTTCGAAATGTGTAGGGTGCTGGCGACTTATTCGTACAGTGAGCATTTCTGCACGAATTGTCGTCGCGTACGTGTAGTAAATACCTACCAATTAGGCTAATTAATGCTGGAGCAATGTGAAACCCACACAAACATCAAGTACCCAGTAGAATTAGCATACATGTATATTCATTCAAATAAATGTATGATGGATCTGTAACAAATAGTAATTCAATTGTAATGATTAACTATTCAATTACACCATTTAACCTTTATTGAGAATGATGTACGGTTCGACTTGCATAGATTTATAAATAATGTAATACGTAGTTTATGTAGTTTTTTTCTTCTTTTCTTCGAACTAGTGAAATAGTGATTTATGATTAAATTTGGTAACTTGTGGAGTAATGAGTTCAACAGAATGGCTCTTCTATTCAACCAGAGAGATGGGATGGTCTTCCCATCTCTCTGATTCAACGACCGGCTATAGCAAAAACCCGGCACTTGTCGGTAAAAATCAAAAAGTAGATTTTCATACCACTACAAAGGTCTCATCACAAGCTTTCATTTGATACTTTGTTCTAACCAATTGGTCAATAATTGGCGAAGATACGATTGTTTCAATATAACAATCATATGTCTTTTACACACATTGTGTGAACTTAAAATGCCCATTTCTTAAAAACATGAATTACCGATAAGTGCCCGGGTTTTGCTATAGCCGGTCATATGTGAACACATATCAAGTAGAATTGCTGGGTATATCCAGCTGACTGGAGCATATTTACTTAGTAGATGTGCGTATTTTCTATACTTACGTTCCAAATCTGTCCCATGAAACTGTCCAATATTAAGTTTTAGTCGTGAATTCACTTGATTTGATATCAACGGTCCATGCGATGTTTCCAAGCACACAATAAGCACGAAGACGGATGTGAAAAATGCAATAAGAATTCTTCTCCTTTTCATCTCGGAAGATTGTTTTGTTTTTAAATATCAGATGAAGTTGAGCAAATATAATTGTATTAGATAGACACAAAATGTCACAGTTGCACCTCGGCCAAATGCATTAAGAACAACATCTATCAAATGTATTTCGCCATGATTCCTTTTAATAATTTGTTAACAATTTCCGTTTGTGGGCACGTATACTCTCACGCACTGCAGGTAAGAATATATTTAGCCACCACTGTAGTTGTTGTTGTTATTGTTGCTGCTGCTGTTGTTGTTTTTATGGTTGTCAGCAATATCCTTTGTTGCCAATTTACTTTCGCTTCCTAATCATTTTAGTATTGACAACAATAATTAAGTCATACTAGACCGAATTGAAATACTGTGCATGTTATACCACCATAAATATCGCGATATTTTGTGTTTTCTCCAGAAATAAACTAACTAAATTTACATGTATGCAGGCTATCCTTGGTTTTGTCTTGCACACTTAACTGTCGCTGAAAGCGGGCTGAAAGCGGGCTGAAAGCTAGACCGTAAACTCATTCTTTTTATCGATGGTTTAGTTGGTTCACTGATATGACTGAGACTCCATCTAGCCGATCCACTGACCGATTCAACACGAAGTCAGATTTATGAGAGAAAACCCCGATATAATTCTAGTGATTCGGTTATTTCTTAATTGAACTGACTGCATTTCTAATTCTGATTGAACTGAACGCGCAAGCTGCCGTTTCCCGGACGCGCGGACGGGGGACAGCAAGCTATACAGTGAGCTCATTCGACTGTGACCCCTGGGGGCCAAGGGGTGGGGTGGGCCAGAGCTGTATAATTATGTCTATAATACGGCTCGGGGGGGGGGGGGGGGCGGGGGGTAAGAATTTATTAAAGGGGGCCAGGTGGGAATATATGTAATTTTAAAAAAGGGATAGAAGGCCCGTACTGAGGTAGCGTTTTATTCATTTTATGTAGTAGGAAATAAAATTTAAAAAGGGGGGGGGGGGGGTGTTCCCTAAAGCATTTTGCTCGAAAATTATGCTAGAAATTAAAGGAATTGTCATTTGGATGGCTTTTTTGTTGTTCTTCGTTTGGACTTGCCCTTACCGTGCCTTACACTTGTGATCTGAGAGTAATAATCTATTTTATCTCATATTATCCCCTTGTGTTATCTTTAAAACACGTACGAAAGAGAGCTAAAAATATTTACCCTGCATCCAGTATTCTGTAATGTGGTAATCACCCATGTACCAGTGCGTATATTTACAAACGATTTTATACCCCCCCCCCCCCCCCCACACACACACACACACACACTCTCACACACACACCAAATGCTGTTTTATCTAATCTAAGAACATTAACTTAAAGTCATTTTTTATTCAATGTGGGGGTTGGACAACATAATGTACTAAATATGCTCGGATACGCGGATCAGGCAGATCATTTTTTTCCTGTTTGGATAGATAGTTAACAATTTGCGCATATTTACAAATTATTTTACCCCCCCCCCCCCCCTCCCCCCCCCCCCTCCCCCCCCCCCCCCCCCCCCCCCCCGCAACCAATGTTGTTTTATCTAAACTAAGAACATTATGAATTAAAGTCTTTTTTTATTCAATTTGGGGGCTGGACATCAACATAATGCATTAAATATGCAGCTTTGATACGGATCAGGGTAGATATAAACATTTGTTTCTGGTTGGATAGCTAAACATGTAAAACAATGTAACATTTCAGTATGGTTTAATTGCATCCATGTTATGTTCATTTCAGGATATTTCTGCGTCTAGTTTCAACATTTCTCGAATTTCCCTGATAGTTATGATTACCTTTAAAAAGCTATTGATTTTGGCTCCTTAAACCGCATCTCAACTTTCCAGCTACATGTATACTAGTTTTTGACCCCTCGAGTTTTATTTTAGAACAATCAATGACAATGTTTCAATTCTATCAAATGCGACTAGCGCCATCTGTGTCGTACAACGAACCAATAGGACAACCGATTATCCGAGACGCATGCATCTGACAGTTTAAAGGGGTAGGTTCAGTTTTGGTATAGAGGGCGCTGCACGAAATAATTTGTTTGTGAGATAATAAAAAAAATGAGTGTAAAATTTGAAAGAGCATACAATTGTAATGGCAGAATAAACTTTATTTGATCAAAATCGGTCCAGAAACGGCTGAAATATCAATAAATATATCCGATCGGAATAAATCTGGGGCCCAGATTTATTCGATGATTAATTTTTTTTTTTTAAATGCTTACACTTTTTCAAACATTTTCAATAGGGGTTTTTAAATAGTTTCTGATGATCTCTCTATTTAATTATTATTTCAACAACACATCACATGCTTAATTTTGTATGAAAAATGGTTGAAACCAATGCTTTTTTTTAGAGTGAGGAGAAATGCACCGACATTCAAATTTAAAGAAAAGTTAATTAAATCATCATCATGTGATCAGAAACTATTGGCAATTTCGCCATGGCTATATACGCGTGTCTTGCACACGAACTTCTGATTAGATTTTGAGGTAGCAAAATGACAGAGAGCGTCTTGCATGGAACCCGACTCTGACGATAGCATTTGTTGTCTCATGGGTTTAGGGTAACAATACATCTTTATCAGTGTCTTTCGTGTAAGACGCAAGGGATGCACCCCGATTTTTTGTCAGATTGTTTTTGTTTATTAAAGGGGAGTTAACCCTTATCCTCTTGACTTACTGGATGTGATGAAAGCGTAACTACTGTCATTGCTGGTCACTTGTTCCCTCATGAATGTTCCCGATTACAAAAATAATCAATATTTTGTGGACCACTGTCGTCTGCTTTCGGTGCCCATAGGGGGCGGCCATTTCTTCAGCTGCTCGCGGTGAAATGACGTGGCAGGCGGAGAACACAATAGCATTATCGTAACCCGCTATTGTGTTCTCCGCCTGACACGTCATTTCGCCGCGAGAGGTTGAAGAAATGGCCGCCTCCTGTTGGCATTGAAGGCGGACGACGGTGGGCCGTGAAATGTTGATTATTTTCATTATTGGGAATATTCATGAGGAAGTGAGTGACTGGAAATGACAAGAGTTGTGCTCTCATCACATCCAGTAAGGCAAAAGGCTAGGAGTTCCTTCCCCTTTAAATAAGTAAATATCTCCGCCTAATTATCTTCAACTTTGGATCTCAACACAAGTTTAGGTTTAGACGGGCTATATAGGGGGGAATAGGAGGGGGGGGGGGGCGGTGGCGCGTACCGAAAATAAAACCTCAGTGTGAACACACTGTATCACAATGTGAACATTCTGTACCACAGTGTGAACACACTGTGCAGACACTGGGCATTATTTCATTTCGCGCATTTTTACACCGTCGGCACCCACCATACTGTGAACACACTGTGCACACAACATGCACAATGCGAACTAAATTATGTGCTAATGGTGTGCGAACACACTGAAAACACACTATTATCATAGTGTGCCGCAGTGTAAGCGCACTGAAAACGTACCATGAAGACACACTATTAAACAATACACGCAATGTGAGAATACTGCCAGCACTCTATGAGCACACTGTGTACACTGACACTGTCTTGAGAGCACTGTGAACACTGACTGTCTCGATCACCGTGTTCATTTGCACGACCTCCTGGGCTATATATACATGTACCTTTTGATCAGAATTTGCGGTGGCAAGTGATATAAAGCGTCTTGTATCCAACCCGACATCATCTGTCTCGTGGGTTCAGGATAACAATACATCTTCATCTTCATTAGATCAGCCTCTTCCGTAGACTTACGTAGTCTTTTATAAAAATGTAACCCCCCCCCCAAAAAAAAAAAATTGTTTTTAATAATAATAATAAATTCAGTTTCAGTTTCAGTTTCAGTTTAGTTTATTTCATTTCCAAACAAAATTTAAATACATAGCATTGTACAAAAAATACAAGGTTTACATGTGTGAAATAAATTGAAATAGCTGTACAATGAAAACTACAATCATATAATTATGGTAAATAATATATTTGGAAATGGAGGGATCCACTAAAAAGCAATGCTTGTAGATTGTGGACCCCTCGGGTAATAATAAAGCAATTAAATCATAATTCATAATAAAATCAAATTATACTTTAAAACGTATTTTGTTTGTAATTAACAATAAATTGTACATTTGAGTTGAAAATTGCTTCCAGTAAAGATTACTAAAAACAAATACAGATGTGGGCCGACAGAGACTTCGACGAGCAAAACAAAACAATACGACACAACACAACACAACGTGCATAGCACAAGATAGCACAGGATGCCAAATACATAAGATAAAGAGTGAATGAAAAGATGTGAAAGTAACATGTATAGAGGTAACATGAAGAGAAAGGATGGTTGGATATGGATAGACAGAACTGTTCACGCATACGAGTATAAGTGATATAATAGCGCTCAATACAAAAAAATCAAATAATATGGAAGGCAAGTTTTTAGTGAACAATAACACAAGCATATAAATGATGACCTTTTATTGACTAACTAGGAGTTTTATAAGATTGTAATAATAATAATTTAATCCTTTTCTTAAACAAATTAAATGAAGTTGCATTTTTAATATAATCACTGAGAGTATTCCAAAATTTGGGACCAGTATAAATAAATGTATTTTGAGCTAACAACGTTCTTAATAAGGGCAAATGGAATTCTCCCGAATGTCGTGTTGGGTACTTATGAACTAATTGATTTTTTAAAAACATTTCATCAAAAATTGCGGGTAAAGTATTGTTATTATAATTATACATAAACTGACCGAGTTGAAATAAATATAAGTCCTTAATTTTTAATATATTATTATCTAAAAATAGCGAGTCTGTGTGAGAGCGTGGGGCCATATTAAAAATAATACGCAGTGCTTTCTTTTGCAATAATAACAATTTATCTAATAACGTAACGTGGGTGTTACCCCCAAGTCAAAATACCATAATTTAAGTATGGTAATATCAAAGATGAATACAACATAAGTAAGGATGCTAAGGGGAGGTGAAATTTTAATCTATTAATAATACCAATATTGCGAGAAATAACTTTACAAATATTATTTATATGAAATTTCCATGAAAGTTGATTATCTACAGTAACCCCTAAAAATTTAATGTTAGAAACATTTTCCAATACAAAATCTTCAAAAGCAATATCTATGGGTAAGGAATGTATAGACTTACTAAAAAGCATATATTTAGTTTTCTGCAAATTTAATGATAATTTATTCGCTCTAATCCACTTTAATACCTTAACTAATTCAACATTGATTGTTTCTGCAAGAGTGTGTGGATTATCGTGAGAAAAAAATAAGTTAGTGTCATCGGCAAAAAGAACAAACGATAAAACATCAGATGACCTACTAAAATCATTAATATATAAAATAAATAAGAGTGGGCCTAAGATGCTTCCTTGTGGGACGCCACAAGATATATTACGTAACTCTGAACTATGATTATTTACAAATACATATTGCTGTCTATTTGAAAGGTAATTCCTGAACCACTCCAAGGCCTTACCACGCACACCGTAATGGGAAAGTTTATAAAGTAAAATATCATGGTTAACTGTGTCGAAGGCCTTGGAGAAATCTAGAAAAATACCCACCATGTGGGAAGATTTGTCAATAGCATGTGCTACTTTCTCAATAAAAGATAATAAAGCATGGGTAGTACTATACTTTTCTCTAAAACCAAACTGAAAGTTCGAAAGAATATTTTCATTTTTTAAAAAGGAAACTAATCGAATGCATATAACTTTTTCTAGTATCTTAGAAATAGAAGGTAATAAAGAAATTGGACGATAATTTGTAATGTCTAACTTATCACCCTTTTTGAATAAGGGAATAACTTTAGCTATTTTCATTGTGTCAGGGACTTCACCATTTAACAAGGACAAATTAAAAATATGAACTAATGGATCTACTATGTAAGGAATAATGCCTTTTAAAATACAATTATTTATACCATCGCAACCAGAACTTTTCTTATCATTTAAATTAGAAACAATATCTAATATCTCAAATTTATGTATAGGAGTAAAAAATATTGAATTTGGATTTGCGGGGCCTAAAAAATCAACAAAGTGTTTATCAGTCGGCGGAATATCTCTAGCTAAATTGTCCCCAACAG
>JBAMJV010009699.1:17500-27500 GCA_037951105.1 Echinarachnius parma
AAACGAATCCGTTCATCTGATCAAATCAATTCAAATCAAATCAAATCCATATAATTATAAGCTTTGTAAATATCTTGATTTGATTTGATTTGATTTTATAATGTGATTCGATTTGATTTGATTACATGTATACCGATTCACTTTACTGTTATTCTCTTGCATTCTTCATAATATTATTTTTGCTCCAGAAACTCGTTTGTAAACATGTTTTGCTCGGCGGGCGCTGAAGCAACACAATGCTGGCGGAAATGATTATAGGCTTCCTCCCATGCTACGGAGCGTCCGGTCAGTGGCGTAGCTACGGGATGGGGGAAGAGAGGGGGGGGGGGGGGTGTTTGGGGGAACGTGTCCCCCAATAATAATACATTACACGCATAGTAGTGTTGTGTGCAAATGCGGGTGCGTGGCGAAAGGACGAATTATACGAAAATCGTCAAGGTAGGTGACTACCTAGACAACATTCTTGTCGAATTTATCGTATTTATCCCTAGTGATCAACAACTTGTCGATGAGTGCGCCTTGTCAAGTAATCGCGCGCCCGAGCAAAAAATAGGAGCGTGTGTGCGTAATAATGTGTGCATGTATTGTAGTCGCTCGTGCGCGCGCTGCATATCGCACGGAAAGTGGCAACTACGGAGTCAGCCCAGGAAGTGGGCTAGTGAATACCCAATTAAAGGACCTAAAGAATACAACGTACTTTGACACTTATTCCATTCTGTAGTTGATGGCTTGAAACATAGGTCTGCCGAAAAAATTCCATGAAAATAAACACAGTAGTGATTTAAGACTAGTTTTCTGATGCCAAATCTCACTTAGCAGCCAGTTTACGCCCCACCCACATTTAGGGTCCGGAATCGGCAGTCTGATCGACATGTGATTGACAATTGTTTTTCTTCATGAAACAAATATAACCTTTTTTATTCGGTCGGTAGAATCATGACGCACTTACCCACAGTATTATATAGTTCAAGTCGTCAAGTCAGAATTTCCATCTTAGGTATGCACCAGAATGCATAGTTTCAAGTCCAAAAACGCAAACGCTCCCTACCGTGGGAGGGGGGGGGGGGAATTGTTACAACTTGAGGCATTTGGAGAGCACCCTCTTGTGTTAACAGCTGATTTTCAAATGAAAACAACCCTGTAACTTAGCCGTGCATATTATGTTTTTCTACCATTCAAGCATCATTAAATTATAACTTCTTCTTCAGCCTACTTCACTCCACTGCGGTTAGGAAATGGGAAGAAAGGATCATATCGGTTATTAATAGACATATGCCTATCAAAACCAAACGCATGCGAAAGAAAATGTCTCCATGGATGAATGAAACAATATTTAATTTGATTAAGAAACGGGATGCAATGAAGAAGAAAGCAATTGATAAGAAGAATAATCAGTTATGGAAAAAATATACAAAAATGAGAAACAGTGTTACATCCATTATTAGAAAAGAAAAGCAGAAAATTGCAAAGAAAAAATTGTCTGAATGTTCAAATAAAAATCAGACATGGAAAGTTCTTAAATCATTTCTTCCAAATAGTAATAACGCAAGGTTGAATACTCCAATCACTGATGATTCTTACATTCAAGCATGTACATTCAATGATCATTTTGCAAGTGTTGCGAGTAAATTGTTGAATGATCAGAATGATACAAATAGACCTTCCTATGTGTGTAGGTCAGTACCATGTGATGATATACTACATTTTAATGTTGTATCTGAGGCTGATGTAATGATTGAAATACGGAAATTAAAGAATAAAAAGTCAGTTGGAGTTGATGGGATATGTATACTCATTCTCAAAACTTGTGCTGATATTTTGCTGAAATCTATAACGCATTTGATAAATAAATCAATCGTGCATGGCAAAGTACCTAGAGCATGGAAAATTGCAAAGGTGATACCAATTCATAAAAAGGGTGACAAATCGAATCCGGATAACTACAGACCAATTTCGTTATTGCCATGCATTACAAAAGTTCTCGAACGAGTTATACAATTACAATTGTTACATCACCTTCAGACATATAATATTCTTGTACCTGTGCAGTCTGGATTTCGAGCAAAGCATTCTACTGTAACTGCTTTGGTTAAAGTAACCGATGAATGGTTAATGGCAATGGACAAAGGTGTGTATACGGGAACAATTTTTGTAGATTTACGTAAAGCTTTTGATATGGTTGATCACGCATTGCTCCTGAAGAAATTATCGAGTATTGGTGTAACAGGCACAGCCTTAAATTGGTTCGAGAGTTACTTATCTGAGAGAAGAATAGTAACTGTAGTAAATAATGCTACCTCTAATGAAAGAAGTTTATCTCATGGTGTGCCACAGGGCTCAATTTTAGGTCCTTTATTGTTTACCATATTCATTAATGATCTACCTGATATATTCAAGCGATCTTCAGTTCACCTATATGCTGACGATACTGTTATATATTTCTCCCATGGAGATGCTAAAGAGGTTCAGTCTGTTCTTAATAGTGAAATGCTAAAGTTAGATGATTGGATGCGTACAAATAATTTGTTTATAAATTACACTAAAACTGTTTGTATGCTTTTTGGAACAAGATATATGTTATCAAAGTGTAATGAAATTGATATAAAAATTAGAGATAAATGCATTGAACAAGTTAAAAGCACAAAATATCTTGGAATTCACATCGATAGAGAGTTGAAGTGGGATATGCATATTGAAAATATGTGTCAGAAAATTGGTAGACTTGTAAGCTTTCTTGGTAGATTACGTTATACTATAAATGAATCTAACCTGAATATCATTTATAAATCGGTTATACTTCCTCATTTTGATTATGGAGACTTGGTTTGGCAATCTGCTTCAAAATCTTCTCTTTTGTTATTGCAAAAATTACAAAATAGAGCGGGTCGAATCATAATGAGAATTAATCCGTATTCTCATATATCTACACAACATGTTCATGATACTCTGGTATGGGATTTTCTCGACAAACGTTATAAGAAACACTTGTACATAATGATGTATAAAGTGTTACAAAATTTAACTCCTAATTATATGCTCGATAATATTTCATTGAGAAGTACCAATTATGAATTACGTTCGAGTCAAGTTATGAATTTGCCTAAGCCTAGGTCAAACTGTTGTAAAAGAACGTTCTTCTACAGAGGAATTTCAGTGTATAACCAATTACCAATTGCAATTCGTAATGCTACGAGCTTGAGATCATTTCAAACATTTTTAGATGAATATATTCCATAAAATTGTAAATATTTGCAGTTCCTTGTTTTACTCTTTTCTCTCTCTTTCCTTAACTCTTATGGAATTGTTCAAATGGCGTTGGAATTATTTGTTCTCAATTGGAAGTGTTTATATAATATTTGTCACCAATTTTAATTTAGTGTACATAATATGGAATAATTTATGAAATTATAATTTCTCTATGTTGCAATCATTGTATATAGACGTTTAATTGTATATACTATATCTAATTGTGGGACCCCAAGGAAGAACAGCGGTTTTGTTTTTTCAATTCTGCTGAATTGGGTCATCCCCCGTTGCACTTCATTGCTGTATTTATTGTTGTGATTTCGGAAATAAACAAACAAACAAACAAACAAACTGCAGGAGGAAGGCCTCTTCACCAATTTTCCATTTTGTTCTATCTTGAGCTATTCTCTGCCAAACAATGCCATTTTGTGCTGTTAAATCATCCCTCCATCTTCTGCGTTGTCTCCCTCCTTTTCTGGTTAGGTGTCTAGGAGTCCAAACTGTAGTTTTGTGTGTCCATCTGTTGTCATACCTCCTGGCTAGGTGTCCTGGACACCTCCATTTCTTTGATTTGATGGTAAACATTATATCCTGCACTCCTGATTTCTGTCTTTCTTCCTGTCATCCTGTCTTTCTTTGTTACACCTATCATTATTCTTTCCATAGCCCGTTCTGTCACTCTAAGTCTTTCCTCCAAACGTTTGGTTGCTGTCCAGGTTTCAGCTCCATATAAGAGAGCAGGTATGATACACTTATATGAATTATAACTATTAGTTTGTAATGATAATTGACAAGTTTTAGTTACTAAAGTTATGTTTGACCAAAACTGTACCATCCCTTTAAAGTGTAGGTAATCATTCAAATCAGGTTAAACGTGATCATGCATAAAGATGATCACAGTAAAACGAATCCGTTCATCTGATCAAATCAATTCAAATCAAATCAAATCCATATAATTATAAGCTTTGTAAATATCTTGATTTGATTTGATTTGATTTTATAATGTGATTTGATTTGATTTGATTACATGTATACCGATTCACTTTACTGTTAGTTTCCTGCATTCTTCTTATTATTTTTGCTCCAGAAACACGTTTGTAAACATGTTTTGCTCGGCGGGCGCTGAAGCAACACAATGCTGGCGGAAATGATTTATATAGGCTTCCTCCCATGCTACGGAGCGTCCGGTCAGTGGCGTAGCTACGGGATGGGGGAAGGGGGGAGGGGGTGTTTGGGGGCACGTGTCCCCCAATAATAATATATTACACGTATAGTAGTGTTGTGTGCAAATGCGGGCGCGTGGCGAAAAGACGAATTATACGAAAATCGTCAAGGTAGGTGACTAGTGACTACCTAGACAACATTCTTGTCGAATTCATCGTATTTATCCCTAGTGATCAACAACTTGTCGATGAGTGCGCCTTGTCAAGTAATCGCGCGCCCGAGCATAAAATAGGAGCGTGTGTGCGTAATAATGTGTGCATGTATTGTAGTCGCTCGTGCGTCGCTCGTGCGTCGCTCGTGCGTCGCTCGTGCGCGCGCTGCATATCGCACGGATAGTGGCAACTATACGAAGTCAGCCCAGGAAGTGGGCTAGTGACTACTCAATAATTGTAAGAAAAACAACAACAATGACATACATAACGGGGAGTCTGTGAAGAAAACAAACATAAGGTCTGCCACCTCCAACATCCCACCTCCCCCCACCACCACTAAGCCCAACCACGCTATACCACTGCGTCCTGGCAATAATCAAGGTTAATACAGACGCAGGCAACCATATGCAACGGTGTCTTATTTATACACAAGGGAAATCCTCAGGAGAAACGTATTTTTGTGACCCGAAGAAGTATGTAGGGCACGGGAATGATGGAACATAATGATATACGACCTGTAAAGTGGGACACAACAAATAATAATTATATGTACGCGTTTACACCCAACGCTTGTGTGCTTTATTAGCTTAGAGAAAACCTTAGAGAAAACCTTACATACATATAGAGAGCCTAATTGTAGAAATTAGGCCATCTAGACGCTGTAGTTCCTTTAAGTTTACAGGGGCAGCATATTTGTCTAAAAGATTTAATTACTGTACATACAATTTTACATATTTTGTTTCAATAATACTGTAAATGAAGTTTACAGGGGTAGCATATTTTGTCTAAACAAATACTGCAAATTAATTTTCTTTTGCGTTCATCATCCATAATGAAAGGGATGGTGATGTGGCAATACACCAGGGGGTGTTTCTAAGTTTCTAAGATCCTAAGTTGAACTTAACCCTAAGTAGGACTTAAACATTATGGTAAGCCATTTATAGCCTTGGAATACAACATATTCAAACGCAAGAATGCAACTTTGTTTAACTATCATGAATTTCACATCAAGAACATGGAATCTCCTTGATAATAGAAAATATTTCTTTAATGATTTTAATCAACACTTTTTGCCTTTTAAAAGAACCTTTTCAAAAAGGTTTCAAATGACCTTACAGCTTTCCATAATGTTTAAGTCCAACTTAGCGTTAAGTTCAACTTAGAATCGTTGTGAAACACCCCCAGTTAAGGAATTATGGACTGCGTCTTAGACAACACCCCCCCCCCCCCCCCAAACACACACACACGCACGAACGAACACAATTAAACATACATAATTATTTCAACATACATCACACATTGTCAGCTTCTCAATATCTTTAATACGTTACTTCTCACTGTTGACAAACTAACACGCGCAAACACTCACACGCACACGCACACACACACACACACACACACACGCACGTACGTACGTACATGTATACGGACACACACACGCACACACACACACACGCACACACACACACGTACATGTATGCTATGCGGTGCAAAGATATTTAACCATCGGGTTATCTTAATGTGAATAATCGAAAGAATGCATCGTCGTTTTTTTCCTCCACACATGCACTTCTATTATCTGAATGGCCCCATTGAACGTAAGTGCTCTTCACGATTGCCTTTCGACCGTGAGCCCTTTCCTGCTTCCCTTTTACTTTCAATTTGAGTTTTCCGCCCATAAGAGCCCTCGTTATACAAAGCATATAACCAGTGGCGCCGTAGCGTGTCGGGACTGATTTTAGGAGTTCGCGAACTATACTGGGGGCACATGTTTTGCACTTCCTTTTAAAGGGTTTTGTACAATCATTTTGGAGACGTGACCCCCCCCCCCCCCCCACCCTCTTCTCCCACCCCCACCCGTCCTCCCCACAGCTGCATCTATTCAGAGTAGACTTACTACTAAAGGACAATGAAATCCGGACAGATTGTTGCATGCACTATAATACACTAAATATGATGAATAGTCCCTGAAAATTTGAGCACAATCGGTCAAGAAATAAGAAAACTATGGCTGTTTGAAAATATCCATTTATTTCTATGAGTGACTCAAATTGGCAACGCACTCTGGCAAAGTTGTGGACTACTCCCCATACGTTTTGAACACAAACTTTCAATTTTGTTAAAGGGACATTCCCTCTTTTGCAAGCCAAATTTCAAAAGTTGCAAGGTTATTGTCTTATATGAAAGAAAATGTCATTTAACGGCATGCCTGAAAAAATTAGAGCTTGAAATCTCTTTTTCGTGGAGTTATAGCCCTCAAAATAATAAAACGACAGGTAGCGTTTAATTGTGCACTTAACGTGTATTCACCCGGTGGGAAAGTTCGCTCACGGATTCCACGGAGTGCCACAGCGCTATGCGTGCCCCCTATGTGACCCGCGCTAGCTACGTGACCTGCATACAAATAACAATGGGTAAGCGGTTACTAAACAAAAATTACCAAACCTCGCTTAAACTGACTACATGTAATTATATATTCTTCATTTTTTTAGATCTTTTCCCGTGACATACCTTTACAAATGTCGTCTTCACAATACCTTTACAAGAATAAGTACAATATTGTTGTAATATTATGCTAAATAAGTTAAACTCCTTTATTGACCGATATATAGTTTGATGGAGGGACGCATTCGTTTTTCATTCGTAGAATCCAAATTACAGGGCCGTTTGATCTGATTTTGTTTGGGTGTGTTACATTCATCCCCATCCGTCAACTGGAAACTGTTCACATGTTTTGTAAAAGAGGACCTGTCCCTTTAATTTTTCTCAAAGTATATGTTTACCCTTCGTTTGAGTTCAACATATGTTTTGTAGAATACATTTATACACAACATATCGTGAGTTTGGAGAATGGAAATGTGTGACTATGAAGAAAACTGTAAAAATGGGAAAATTTGTGTAAAAAACATATGGGGAGTAGTCCACAAACTTATCAGAGTGCGTTGCCAATTTGAGTTCCCCTTAGGAATAAATGGGCATCTTCAAAGAGCCATAGTTTTCTTGTTTATGGCCCGATTATACTATTACTTTCAGAGATTATTTCTCCTAATCTCTAAGTTCAAGTCTATGAAAGCAACATTTTACTTGGGTTTCATTGCCCTTAGGCTCTTCAAAGGGCCATAGTTTTCTTGTTTTCTATAGGCACCCCGACATGATTGCCGCGGGGTTTGGAACACTTTACACAGTGGCGCCGTAGCGTTGTACAGAACAGATTTTAGGGGTACGCGAAATGTTGGAGCACACGGAGTGTATTTCTGGTTAAATGGTTGATGAAATGTGTAGTTTTGTGATCTGATATGTCCACTTAGTAATGTGTACAAATATCAACATGTTAAAGGGGAAGGAAACGCTGGAATTCCAATCACTTCTAGTAGTTTATTATCTGTTTAAAGCAAAGGGAAATTGTTTAACCCAAATATGTGCTATGCTTCAATCGGTATAAATACGAATACAACACGGTATATAATACATATGGTACCGCTAGAGTTCTAAGTAAGTTTTGTTGAATCGGACGAAGTTACTAGATCCCTACAATGGGTAAAAGGCTAAAAGCAACTCATTTGTTTTCATGACCGTCTGTTTTCGAGGTCGTATGTATAGAAAATATGGTACGTATGATGTTTACATGGACTGTGTCGGTGGCACTCTGTGGGCTATATCATACGTATACATGCCACCTGCCCCACCCCTACCCCCCCCCCCCCCCCCCCGGCCTACCCCATTGCCCCCTCGTATGTTGGACGCTATACTGTCTAATAATCAAACAGTGTGGAAAACAAGGACGCGATAGACGAATTTTGCTTCTTAATTCTAGCACTTTGTAATTTATTCCAATATGTATCCATGATAGGGTGCTACTTGCGAAAAGCACGGCTCGGAGAAATAGCGCAGACGATTTATAGGATGGACGTGATGGAATTGCTATTCGTTTCCCTTCCAGCTGAAAACCCACACGCGCGGGAATAAATCTCGCGATGAAAATGAGCCGATCAGTTTATAGCTAGCTAGCAATTATGAAGGGAGATTGTACGGGCGTATAGGTAGCTACAGAGGCTTGGTGGCATGTGGGGGCATGTGCCCACTGGTGCACCCCCCCCCCCCCCCCCACATCGTTAGATGGTCTTGGGCACCCTCCTCCACCCAACTCCTACATGTAAACTAATGGTCTGATTCGGTCACAATCACATCAAATCTTGACGTTGGCCCGACGTTAGAATGTCCGCCAACCCAACATTGGCCCAACGTCATTTTTTGATGCTGGACCTACATCAACATTTGACAATGGCCCAATGGCAAACGTCCAACGTAGGACCAACATCAAAAACGTAAAAAGAAATTTGAATACATGCATAGATGCATAGATTCCACGTTCGATCCATACATTTTGTTTAATCTTTCCAGTCATTCATAATTCATAATTCATATTCATAATTCATAATTCTATACAATTTTATATCCTATTCCTACACCTATTGCCTAATCATAAACCCATCATCCTATCCTATCGTCCTACGAATACAGGTCGCAATCGGTAAAATATATATACACCTCTTCTTATCATGTATGTTTGGTAATGGTTAGTATATTGCAGAGCGTTGATTCTGAAATAATCAACCTCCAAATCATATTCATAACACTTTTTACAGGTGTTATTTATATTCTTATATATCTTTATAAATTATATACAGCAGCAAGGACATGACAAAAATATATTCTTTAATACAAATAATTACAAAAATTGAAATTTTACATTTCACTTACGATCACTTATAATCGATCATGAATTCCCCGATAGCAACACTTTTTTTTTTTACTTTTGAATTTATTTATGTACTAGTATTTGTAATCGATTAAACGCATTTCAATACAATATATTCAAGATTCTCAAAGCAAGTTGACAAAAATAGTATAAGTACCCAGCTAGCCAGCTGACGTCGGACCGATGTCGGCAGGTTGTCGGCAAGATCGCGGTCGGCAAACAGACAACGCGCCAACATTACTCCTTTGTCGAATTTAAGTTGGAGGTTTTTTAATTGAATGTCGTGCGCTGACGAAAAAATTACGTCTCAAATAAAACGTCGCGCCAATATCGCACCAATGCCCAAACTGATAGCAATTTAAGAGGTCGATAGAGGGTTGTGAAATTAATGTCGGGCCGATGTCAATAAACCAACAGGAATATGACATCTCAAATATGACGTTGGGCCAATGTTGTACCGATGTCGAAATATAGCAATTTAAGGGGTCGGTAAATGGTTGTGAAATTGATGTCGGGCCGATGTTTTTAATTGACATCAATATGACATCACAAATATGACGTCAAGCCGATATCGCGCCGATGTCAGAATTGGCAGCAATGAAACAACTTGGCAAATGGT
>JBAMJV010009699.1:32500-50000 GCA_037951105.1 Echinarachnius parma
CTTAGGTTTCTTTTAATCCATTTCCCCCATTCTAACAGTGCACATGGGGGTATTAATCCAGGCCGGAAAGAACACACTCTTCACGGCCCTGTTGAAAAAACAGCTTCAAGCTGAAAGCGGGCATTTTACCATTGTTTATACCGTGATTAAATAGAACAAACAAAAAAACTGTGTGATTCATCCTGTGAAACAAAGTGTGTTCACAACGTGATCCACACAGTGTATAACAGTGTGTTCACAACGTGATCCACGCTGTTAAACACAAAGGAGGTTTGTACAAACCATGGTTCAAACCGTGGTTTACATCTATGGAATGCCAATTGTAAACTGATGGAGAGAGAATGTGTACCATCAACATTGTTAACAAGTAATGAATTTACATTCTCTCTCCATCAGTTTACAATTGGCATTCCATAGATGTAAACCATGGTTTAAACCATGGTTTGTACAAACCTCCTTTGTGAATACGGGCCAATGTATACACAATGTGTAACACAGTGGGATCACACTTCGCCACACAGCGTTCTTTCCGGTAGGGACAGTTAACACACTTGAGGGCGGGCGTATGGCCGGACGGGTGGCTTCCCCTTGTCCCCTCCTTATATAACTCCGCCCCTGTGCAGATTGCTTGTTAGCTGATACTTCCGGGTGAAATCCTCGCCTATACATGATGTTTACGCAAACAAAAATCTGCGTCAGCGGGAACCGTTCGGAAATCACAATATTTTTCATGAACAGCCACGGTTCTTTTGAACCCTTTCATCACCCGTTGCCATGGTAAAGGAAGTGTCTGAAAGTTTCACCTACTAAAATGCAACACGGTGAGTGAAGCGTTAACAACTGACCTGCATGCCTGCGCTAGCATGCATGGGCCACTTAGCTGCAGAGAGTTCAATTCTATGAATCTGTCCTTCGATCTGGGGAACAAATGTGGGTATGTTGTTCTTATAAGAAATTGTTGTTTACTGTTTACTGTTCTTATAAGAAATCTGTTGTTTACTCAAAGAAATAAACTATAAATATGCGCAGTCGGCCACCCATGCACTTGACAAGAATTTATGACGCACTTCCCCGACATGAATACCTATGATTTAGGAGGAAATTGATTATTAGATGATCATAATTATGATATATTTGTCTCCAGTCATTATAGGCTTTAATTTGATTAATCCGGTGCTGACTGGTTAGGGTTAAAATGGAGCTTACATTCGAGGATGTTTGCGGAATACATACGGTGCATGTGAATCTTTATCCGGTGCTGACTGGTAAGGGTTGAAATTGAGCTTGCATTCGAGGACGTTTGCGGAATACATGTTTAAAGCGATCCATTAACTCCATGAGGGTTTTCCAAAAAATGAAATGTGAGACTTAGTCATAATACAAATACCACTCTAAGATTCGTTTGAATGACGTAAGGTAGTTTCATATCAAAGAAGTATTGTTAAACTACTAACAAAAAAATGAACATTCATGGCAGATGGTATCATCAACTGTCCTATTATTTTGACTACAATCGAAAGGCGGTCTGGCACGTTTCTTTTTTTTCATTCAATGATAGATTAATATTCTGATTTCATAATAAGTGGGACCAACAACAATTTAATCAAATTTCATTGTTATGTTACCAGATTAAGCCAAACAGCAAGGTAGAAGAGAAGGGTGAAAGCTGCATGTGAATGGGGTTGAATTTGACAAAGTAAATGGATTAAAGGGCATCAAGCGTGGGGATGCTACACAGCGGGTCGCCATTTTGAACTAGGCTAGTTTGCGCGCACCGCATGACACTGAGCTAACGTGCATCACCCACCGTGCGCAACGTGTATGCAAGATGGCGCCGCGCATCTGATTTGACGAATCTGAACTACCTTTAAGTACTTTAAAAGGGGGAACACTCGCAAAGGAGGAAATTAGAAACTCAAGGATGCATTGTTCGTGACCCGGGAAAGGAAAAACGCAAATCTATCACCATTTACTGTGAAATTCACGCGGATAAAAAAACAAACATATACAATCGATCTGCTTCTTGATCATGAAAAACGAGGCAAACAAAGGTTTAGCTGACTTTACCAATGTTTAAAGGGATAGTTGAGTTTTGGTATAGAAGGCGCTACAAGAAATAATTTTGTGTGAGGTAATGAAAAACTGCGTGTCAAATTTGAAAGATCATACAATTTTTACGGAATAAACGGTTCAGAAACAGCTGCAATATCAATTAATATATCCGATCTGAATAAATGTGGGATCCCACATTTATTCGATGATTTAAAACAAAAATGCTTACACTTTTTCAAAAATTTACCAGAGGATTTTCAATAGTTGTTGATGATCTATCTATTAAATCATTATTTTAAAAACGTCACATGCACAATTCTCTTTTTGTTTAATGGTTGAAACCAATGCATTGTTAGAGAGCGCCTTTTTGTTTGTTTCAACGGCTCTTTTTTTATAATGAGAACGGGCTTTTTACTTAGTCGTTTGTAATTAGTTATACCTTTCGTGCGTGGTGGAGTTATAACTATTAGTTTGTAATGTTATGGTGCTGGTTTTGGTTACTTAAATTCGGTTTGACCAAAACTGTACTACATAATCCCTTTAACTACATTTTTGTAGCAAACGGGCACATGGCGAACGTGCGAAAGTCATGTCTTGAACGGAAGTATATCAATTATAACAATAATGCGCTTTGATCAATTATATCTTCTTCAGTGCACATTTTGCGAGTCACAACGCATCATCTTCAATCAAGAGAACTTATTGTCTATAGATCAGAATTCAACTGGAAAATGGGAATTACATGTATTTACATTTGCGTCATAATCGGCCTACAATGGCGGTAAATATCTGATCTTTATTGCACGTAATTTCAAGTGACAGTAATATGCATATTTAAATTCACTTGAACCGCAAAAGGTTGTGAGGAATCGACGACCAAAAGTTACATAGAAACATGTAATAACAAAATATTAAGTTGCCACCGTTTTTGCAAAGTTTATTTAATTATAAAAAATATATCAGTTCGTGTGAATAATACGCCGGAACTACTACAGCAAAATCAACACAATCATTCGCAGGCCAACGTTATCTGTTTGTTTGCTCGTTTTCTTGTTGCTTGCTTGATTGTTTGTTTACTCGTTCTTTCATTTGTTTTATTGTCTGCTTTATAATATTGTTGTTGTTTTGTAGGAAAAGGAAGTTGCAAGAAAACACTAGTGTAAAGAACATGTTTGATAGAAATGCAACCAAGTGATGCATTATTTAATATCCTCATGTTTGCAAAAAAAGAAGACAAAAACACAAGGTAGATCATTTTACCTGTTTCTAGAAGTTTGCAGGAACACGATCGTGGAAGACAACTTCCCCTGAAATGCATGATTGCATCTAAGAAACATAAGAGCGTTTTAACGACGAACGTTGAGATGAATCAACATTTGCGTAAAAAAGAAAAGCCATGAGCGTTCATTAACAAGATTCTAGAAGCTGCAAGAACAGAGGAACGCGGATTTGCAAACATGATATAGCCCCGTTCTGGTGTGAATTACTCATGTCATTATGGTTTTAATGGAGGTAAATTGAAAGGTAATTTAGGCCTTTTTGCCATAGAATTGCGGGTTGGCGTTTATGAATGCTCTAGAAACTGCACAAATTTCATAACATGCATTTCCCCGAAAGCATACAAGAGATGTCTCTTTTCTTCCCCATCCCCTATTAAATGACGTAGCGGGGGAGTCGCCTACTTACTGTGGAAAGCGGGAGGGGGTGGCACGCTAATTGTTTGGGGGCACTTTCTATGTATTTCGTTGCCCCCATGTTTAATATATTGTTTCCTCTCTATAATTATGCATTTGTTTATATTTTCCTCCGTTCTGTTCTGTATATTGTTTTGGTCAACTTATTCAGGCGGGGGCGCTGCACTCCAACCCCCCTTCCCCCCGCCACATTGCTACGCCATCGTCCTCATTAGTCCAATACATCTAATCAAATTGGAGTTCGACTCCCATTTCCCTTTTCTCCCTATACACAATAAATTGCACCATCATCGCATGCATATCCAACTATGAACAGCGTGTCATGTCCAAATCGACTTTCCTAATATGGCGTCGCAAATCTTGGGTTGAAAACAGTAATAATTGTTTTATTTCGCATACTGACCTTCCCTGTCATGCCCGAAGCCAGGGGTGCGTTTGGGGTGTACGCAACCCCCCCCCCCCCCCCCCCCCCTCCCCCTCCCCCAAGAAAAAAAAAGAAAAGGTTCACTTTGTACCGGTCTTGGCCATCTAAACTAGAGGTCTCGGTCCCGGGCCACGATATGTCTTGACGACGATCACCACCCCCCCCCCCCCCCCTGCTTACAATATACAAAACACCAGTGGTCTCGGGCATGATGGGTTTTGGCGACGATCACTGATGAATAAATACATACATAAATAATAAATTAATAAATACATACAAAACATACAAAATAAATACAAAATAATACAACAAAATACGGAAAATATAAATAAAAATTGTAAAAGTACAAAATCAGAAAGGTCCACTTGGACATCTAAACTAGTAGTCTCTCTCCCGGGCCACGATAGGTATTTACGACTGACCTGCCAATCGATGAATAATGAGCACCGTCGTATCAAATTACACATTAAAGTGTAGTTAAATAGTTTAATTAAATTATTGAGTGAAAACCTACTTAATGCAACGGTTAACAAGTTATTCATACAATTTTGACTAATAAGCAATAATCAGAATTAATTATTTCTTGCGCTGAGTAAAAACCAATTGTATTCATCGCGGATATTAAGCCATCACTTCAAACTTTATACGGCATGTTTGTACCATAAAAATCCATGTCCCGATATTTTGACATGCACCGCCCTTCATACACGTCTATCGTTTTCGAGTCATTATTACAAAATACGTCATCGCAGGCGATATTTGATCAGTCCGCACTCTCGCACGCGATGATCAGCACACACACGTACACACGTATATCATACACACACACACACACACACACAATAAAAAAAGGTAAACATTCAAGTCTTTCTTTCCTACCACTGCACTGCCCAACGAGACACGCCGCGGATCGGAGCGCACAGATTACAGATTACGACATCAAGGGTAGGCGGCGTGCATCATTCTAGCGCTGTATTTTTGTATGTTAATTATCGTCCGTTTGAAACATCACTACCCACGGCTAGCGCAAAGGATTACCATTCTTCGCCCGCTCTTTGTCGACGGAGGTGTTTATACAAAAAAAAGCATCGGACCGGAATCGACTAGGACCGTCGGTTGGTTCATATCTTCAGTAGACAGCCGTATGCGCGCGACGTGTGTTTCTTAAATGTGACTCGTATCACGCCTCCGGTATCTATAACTCTTGCAGTGTGATATACTCGGGTGTTCTGAACCGAATCATTTTGACTTTCCAGACAATTCGTCGTCCGTCTCGTATCGGTGGGAATAATATATCTCGCGAAAATATAACCAAATTGTGATTTGAAGAAATCTTCTTGGTGGTGAATACCATAGAAGCTCTCGTTTCGTGCCGTGTTAAATATTTTACAAACTCCCAAATCGTGCATTTCTGATAAGTTTATATAAGTGTTCAGGATTGACTCCGCTGCGTTACCTTTCCACCCCGTGTTTCTACGTGCTGCCTGCCAATGCTCGACATGCCTTTAAGCATCGGCCGCCCGAGGAGCTTATCCCCGCAGCCTCACCATCGCAACGAGTACCAACACTCGCCTCACCCTCCGAGACGAGCCGCCAAGGCTACCCCTAGCAACGAACTTAAGGTGGGACCAGCTGCAAACAAGGCTACATCTTACACCGATCGAAAGACACCGGTACCACCCGGTGTGAACATAGTGAATGGAAGGGCTCTTCACGCGCCAGCTGGTCACCAAAGCCCGAAATTAGCTAGACATGCTAAATCAGGAATTTGTAGACACCGAAACCTGGAGGATTCCACGATGGACGCAACCGGTGTCAAAAGTCACCGTCAGATTGCAACATGCATGGGTGGTGGAGATGTCGACCGTGAATCGCAGCGACTTTTAAAGAGCAGGCAGAGAGAGACTGCGGAGGAAAGGAAATCCCGTAACGGCGTCTCCGTAAATGGGAGAGGTATTAGCGATGACCTATCCGATGTCTTGGTCCACGCACCGATTAACCTGAATCTGCCTCGCGTTCCCTCACGACAGAACTCTCCGTGTCCGTCCCCATCCCGAACGAGGAAACTCAAACTCGGAAAGTCGATGAGCGAAAGGGGTGAGTCGACCAAGCACATCAAAGTTGTCGTCCGAGACTTCTCACACGTGATCAAATCCGAGCCCCATCGGACAGCATCCGACTCGGACCTGACTAAGAATGAGACGCTGCTGTCTCCGCTGCCGAGGAAGCGCTCGATGTCAGCCAACAGTCTTTTCCCGAAGGCGACGCCGTTCCGCAGACCCGAGTTTCGTCCGGCTGATATCACATCGAGGAGTGCCACATCGTCTCCTATGCATGCACCTGTCATCCAGGTAGAGCAGTGCATCGAGGATCTTCGGCTGGGTGCAAATGACCTCTATTCGCGATCGATTCCGCGCGAAGAAGCAGAGGAATTTGACACATGGGTGGATGACGACGACCTTTGCGTCTCACCGGAAGAGGGGAAGATCGTATGGAATGCCAATGCTTCCTCAAAGGACAAATCTGCGCCTCCTGATTATTCGCTCAAAGGAAATGGCATTCGGTTTTCGCCCGGATTCCGCTCCCAACAGCACACCCCTTCACACCTCAAGTTCGAAGACTCCCCTCTTCGCCCATCTAAATCGGAGAGCAATTTACATTCGGTTGATGATAATGCCTCGCTAGCACCGCGTTCACCGCGTCCGTCCCTCGTACTCAATGACGATGAAAATCTGTCAGAGGATATCAGGGACTCTATGCGTACTCACGCGACAAGTCCGTCGTCCTCGTTGCTGCAGCTTCCGACCCTGAAGTCCAACGATTTGATGTTCGAGGGACGTCTCGAAAGGCTTTCCCTTTCGTTAGACGGTGAAAGTTCAAACGAATTCCCGCGACATCATAAAGCAAGCCCACCTTCTGGGGCCACTCGAATTCCAACACTTCCCGAGGTGAAGCTGACGCTTACCGGACCCAGGATTGCCCCGCGGCGAACAGCATCGGGTCCTACTGTCGGGTCGCCATGCCAGAGCCCCCTCAAAGCGAACCGGAGACAGACGGACGGGTTGGTCCGTTATGGATACCTGACACCCGGACAGGATGAAGTCGTGTCCCCACCTATGACCCCGGTCCTTCCTTCAACTGACTGACAACAAGTATGTCTTCAGAAGTACGTTAGTTGATTTGGTAACTGATTGCTATTTAAGAAGTATTGAACACCATCGCGTACTGGGGATCTCTCATGCAGTGTTTATTGCATCGACTACTTCTATATTGGCAAGTTTGTTTGACGTCATTCCACAATTTACAATGTTTGAACATCAATTTAAATGCCGGTGTGCTCTATTCTCGTTTCTATCTTTGGATTTAGCACATAACAATTTGTGTGTTCGTTTATTTTGTCATAAAAAAGGCTATGCCATGACATCAAAAATCAACATAAATAATTTTGTCCACTAAACGCGTAAAAAGTGTCCTTAATGCATTGTGGCTCTATTTTAAGAAAGAATAATATATATTGAGAGTTGACGTATACTCTATTATCCTTGAAATATGACATGTATGTTATCATATAGATTTTAAATATCATACTTTTATCCTGAACAATGCGTCTTTGATTGAAGCCAATCTTTAATGTTTTCATAATGTAGTAGGGTTGACCTATGTGGACATGGTACGAGGTTCTCATTATAAAATGTGAACATTATCTCCAAGGTAATCATCGCCGTGCGATTGTATACAGCCCACATGAATGAAACACGCTCTAGTTACGAGGTAAATCAATAACAATTTATTGGAAGAGAAAATCATTACAAGTCAAGGAAAGGAGATATTAATATAGAGAAAGTGGTTCCGTATTACGTTCACCTACGTCAGCATCTTCTATATTTGGTCACGCTGCCTTATTGTACACGTTTAACTCCTAAATATACCCCAGGTACTTCAATGGTTAATGGATGGGCTGTACTGCGTACCTTTATATGTATGGTTGACTTTATCTTATAAAATTCGCTCTAATTTTTGGTACAATTTGAATTCATATTTCTGGACAAAATCTACATCTCTTGGCTATTTTCAATATTGTATCGATTTGCATGATAGAAATTTAAAAACGGTTATGTTTCTTGCTCTGAATAGTATGTCACATCATAATGACAAATCGTAATATTGTGTGGAGGAACGTGGTGAGGCATTTGACATTGTATGTACAGTTATTGCAAAACAATGTACATGGTGTTGTCTTATTCTGTATCAAGGACACATTTTATATATGTTTGGTACTACGCAAGAAAAAAAAAATTAAACCCTACCATCAGACAATGCTTAATGTCGTACAATGCGGTTTATGGCAAATTCACAAGTACATGCATGACGTAAAACGTTTCGCTGGAAAATGGTTGGGTTTTTTCAAGTGAAATCCAATTTTTTTAAATGTTGCAAAATGACCGAAATGGGAGAGGATGTTTGCTTTTGTATCTTTTTCATCAAAAAGATGCACTAGTGGAAATAATGGGGGTATGTGGATTGATTCCCCGAACTCATTAAAGATCTAACCGCGGAAATGAAGATTGAAGATCGATTGCTAGTTGCTCAATTTCACATGACTGTATATGCATTTCACTTGGTACGAGGAGGCAGATTTTCTTGCTTGATTTACAGGAATTAAAAATAGCAGTGGCGTGACGTACATCGGTTTCAAGATTGTCTATAATCATTGATAATTCCTCATGCATATGAGAGGCATAACACTACTTATAGAAATTGGCGTCTTTCTGCTAACTGACGAAATAGCGCGCCTTTAACGGTATTATGTTATCTTACACTTATCGTAGTGTCATATGTTGGTATGATGGTTTCAGTGGTAGAGATGGATGCGCACGTATTTTAATTCGTTAATAGCCACCGGGTCTTTTATTTTAGTTTCCACGGGTTACTGCTGGTCCGCATCAACATCATAATTTGTTTGCACCCTCCGTCTATCTGCCTCTCCATTGCATGCCCTCCTTCTTCAGCTCTTTCCACTCTCTCTCTCTTCCCCCTCTCCTCCCTCTTCCCCCGCTCTCCCTCCCTCCCTCTCCTCCCCTCCATCTCACAATTGCCCTTTCTTCCGACCTTTCCCGTCCCCAAAAATCTCTTCATATCGTTCTGTATAATTATATTCCCCCCCCCCCCCTATCCGTCTTTCTCTCGCTCTCCACTCCCCCCATTCCTCCCCCTCTATCTCTCTCTCTCTTTCTATAATCATATTCCCCCGTTTCAATTCCTCTTTTTTTCAATTCAATTCTTCTTATATCTCTATCCATCTCTTTCTCCATCTTGCTCTCTTGTATCGTTCATATGCCTTTCTAAATATCTACCCTTCTCTGTTTTTCTCTTTCCAGATGTGACTCAAATATATGTCCATAATATCTCTACATGTATCTCCATCTCTCTTCATATCTTTCTTAATTTCTCTTCTTTTTTTTTGTTCCTGTCCTTCTGAAATTGTAATGTGATTTGTCTTTCTCTCACTTAATCACTTTTCATGATTGTGTTTATTTTGCGTTTCCACGTGTACGCCTACATAATTCACATGGCTTTCAAACGATGATACACGTGATTATGCGGACAATCATCTAATGATAGCCTTAGGCATATCGTTCGATAGAGCGAAGACCTAAACAAAGTACTGCATTCAAACTTATATGCACCTGGTAGTAACATTTGTAGTGTAATATAGTCGTGGATTATTATATTTATATCTAAACCTAATTATATGCAAATTATAAGCTGCACATGATTCACAAGATGGCTGCAATGTATTAGACCATGTTAAAGCTCAGGCAAAAAAAAAACTCAGCCGCCAAAAACTTAACTACTATACATACCCATTAACGATTTGTATTGCATAAGTGTTCATCATTTTGTCACGGAATAAACGCCGTTCTCACAAGTAGGAAAGGTTTATTGACATTGCCTTCCATACAAAATGAGAAGGGCACCTTAAAATGTAATAATTATGTCGAAAACTTAGAATACGGTGATTGTCGTGAAAGGTTGTTCGTCATGGTGATATTAGCCACAACTTGCGGTGTCGAATGATAATAGGTTTCCCCCATCCATTTTATGAAAAGATTGAAATGTCAAGCTCAATTTCGTCGGGGAAATGTGTCACCTTCCATAATAAAGTAATGTTCAATTTTGTCTTATCGCTTTCATTTCCGCTCTCTCGCAGTCAAATTCGTGAATGAATATATCATAATAGTCACACGTATTTTTTTCTTAATTTTGTCATTTTGCAACGGTTGGCAAATACAATGTAATGCCGGAGTGGATTGCGTCATTTTGCAATCGATTTACTTATGTTTCTCATATTAAAGCATTATAGCCTAATTCTGTTTGAGTAAATTTTATATTTCTTGTTAGTATGTTATCATTATTTATGTTTCTTATTGAATAACCTGACATCACACCTCTGCAATAGACAATGCGACTTATGTTATAGTTTAACATTATTTTATATCAATTCCCCAAATAATATAATTATTCAATCATAATCAAAAGGTTTTAGAATTATATACTTGTATACTTGATTTCGTAAGGATTTAGATGTTATGATAATATCTAGAAACAGTGACGAAGTACAAGATTCTTTATAACCAACCGAAGAACGTTAATTATGTATTGGTGTACTTACCCTTTTCTTTCAAACCTTTATTGATACAAATGTAATGTACGCACATTGTTGAAATGCATACCAACTTGAGGATTTACTGGTCCCTTTTCTCGCACGACCACAATTGTGATAGTGTGTATGCCTTTCTCATAATTCACCACCATGCTCAAAACGAATTGTCATTCTACTTTGAGTGTTTAAATAGTGAATGTATTTAAATGCATTTTGCCACGGATATAATAACATGTAAAGCTATGTAAATATACATTCCATTAGTGTTTAGTGCACATCCGGTGTTCCTGGTGTAAGAAACTTTGACACTAAACAAAGTCTGCCACAACTAACGTTGTCTTGTATATACAGACCTCGTGATATATCTAGATAATGAATGATTATCTCGAGTTAAACAATGTAAAAACGACATAAGTATATGATCTTAAAAATATCCTTGAAAGGCTTCGTGTATTTGCAGAGATAAAGATGCAAACAATTGCTAATTTGATTTCTAATCTTCGCGCGTCATAAATTGCTTTTGAAGAAAGTGTTTGTTTTTATGATTATGATTTGTATCTACATTATGTTTGTAATGGAAAAGAGCTGAGTCAAAACTTTTGTGTTATTTTGTTGCATCAAAGACTTGAATCTGTGTTTGTATATTCAATCGTCTTGTACGTGACCATTTCAATTCAATCTTCCATGTGGTATTATTTTCTTCGCACAAAATTGATCGGAGCAACGTTTTATTGAATCAAATAATATTGAATTGATTTCAAGATATGCACGGTCTTCAAATATCATTGTTGAATCAAATGATATTAGGTTGATTTCGACAGATAGTCTGCAAATATCACTTGAAGCTTGTAGAACAGGTTCGTAAATTAATGTGGACACGTATATATTTCACAAAGAAAACATTCAGTAAAATATATGATTGATCAAATGTGTATAGATACTTGTAGAAGTTTGAACATTATTTTATAAGAGCATGCATATGTCATTATACATTAATTTGAATCAAACATATACGGTAGACTATTATCATGATGAACAAAATGAACAATGCTGAGAACAAATATTCATGTTTATATTTATACAGATACTATGCAGAATATAATTATTTAAAAGTAACTATTTCGGTACAAATCGATGACTTATCAGATTCTTGTTTATATTATTGTACAAAGAGCACTATTTTAACTATAATATGTATAATATGTATCAAGTTATCTATATCATACGGTAAAATATTAATTGACGAGTTTTACTTTAATGATGTTTTATTCGAAAAAGCATATGAACCAAAAATATTCGCCATGTTTACAGATATATATACATATTTATATTTTGTTTCGCTTGGGCATTTACTGACTTCAATTAATGATAACATTGTACATTATTACGTATTGTGGTGCTACTTTCTGACTCTGTGCGGTGGTCATGCTAAGTATAGCGGATGAGTGTAACGCGCTGTGGTTTCGCACAAACAACCATTTTCGATTATTAACAAATAAATGCGTCTGTTCGTATGCACAGCATGTTCTCGTGTTGATGGTCCATTATTTTAATCAGTGTACATTACTCGTGTTTCAGTGTTTGCCTTAGAGGGGGGGGGGGGGGGGGGTGTAGCCATTTGCGTTTCTTTCTTATAATAGAAGATATACCCACTGTTATCGGAGGAAAAAAACTTACCCAAAGGGTTAAGGGGGGCATTTACAAAGAGATGAATATAATATTTGGCGTTGTACGGTTCCATCTATCTACGATGGGGGCTGGGGGAGAGGGGCTCTCGCCCCCGCCTGGATACGCCAAGGCTACGCCTTGCCCGTCAGGAAGTGACGAAGCCACTTATCTCAGAAACCATTTTGTTATTTGTTCCTCTGAGGTTTGAGTGGGTTTTTTTTTCTTTTTCTCGGCGTCATGCTAATCATTCCATCTGAAGTGAGAAACCTTGGATATACACATAATTACAGGAAATATAGATGGAAAATGCACTTAGAAAGAGGGGGCGAAAGAGAGATAGATTATACAGATAGAGAGAGAGAGAGAGAGAGAGTGTGAGAGAAATAAAGATTAATATTATTTAAAGAGTGATAGAAGGAGATAAAAACAAAAAGAGAGAGATGGGGAGAGAGCTACACATACATCATAAACATTTATATAGAGAGAGTGTTAAAAGCATAAGTGGTTGACAGTATAGCTTAAACATGTTAAAAGCTCTAATCATTTATTTTTTATTGAATCAAAATTTAAGTTTTGAATATGGGTTAGGTAATTACATTAAAAACATACCTTAACCATGTTATCGCATAAAGGGAAAGACAAATACTAAGTAATAAAGACAAAAGGGCATAAGCGTGGTAGTGGTGGTAAAGGGAAAACGCCCCCCCCCCCCCCCCCCCCCGCCCCGCCCAATTTCCAAACTAGGGGGAAATCATGGACCCCCTTCTCATCCCTTCTACCTAATAATTGGAAATATAAACATATATTGACCGATCACTTTGTGTTTGTATACACAGAGAATAAGTCGTTTGTCGCAATGGTAATATCAGAGAAGAAATGGAAATATGATAACTGTTTTCTTGTTCATATCGGGTGAAAATTGCTGCCCCCTTCCGCACCCCCCCCCCCCCCCCCTCCAGACGTTTATCCATAGCTTAAAGAAAAACTCAACACAATTACATTGCAACCAAGATATACCCAGAATGGAATTCCTCTTTAAGATTCAAGAACACGAATTTAATATAAATGCCTTGACCATAGAAGAAGGCCTATTCATGGATCCGATACTTCAGGACAAATTTGTACAGATAAACTTGTGTATCTTGACCGCCTACCCAGCTAGCCACCTGACGTTGGGCCGATGTCGGAATTTGGTTGCCGGATGTCGGCATATCGCCGTTGGCTCGAGGTTAAAATGTCCGCCAGCCCAACATCGTCACGACGTCATTTTTGTGATATATTGGCATTAGGTCATTTTCCGACAATGGCCCAACATCATGTCATGAGATGATGTTGGGCCATTGTCGGAAAATGACGTTATGCTAATATATCACAAAAATGACGTCGTGACGATGTTGGGCTGGCGGACATTTTAACCTCGAGCCAACGGCGATATGCCGACATCCGGCAACCAAATTCCGACATCGGCCCAACGTCAGGTGGCTAGCTGGGTATATGGGAGAAAAGAAAGCTGGACACTGAAGACAGGTGGCCTCTATAGGCAGGTTACGCATCATGGTTTTCTCCACAGCGGAACACTTTGGTGGCATGCACTATACGAAGTGTGATTGCTATAGACAGTTGGCTGCTATAGGCAGTTGGCTGCTATGACAGGTTGGACTGTATGTAACACAATTGTCAAGGTAGACAACCAATAGAAGAGGTCCGTTTGAATACATGATGATGCTATCATCTTATATGTTTTAATTAAGTTAATAACATGATATATTAGCCGTTAACACCGTCAGATAGAAAACATGAAAACTACTTCGTTTGAATTTACAATCGCGACCTTTTCTCAAAAAGAGGGTTGGGATATTAACCAACGTTTATTTTATTCTCACCTGCCTCCCGCTATCCGTATGTCGGTGTAATGTTACTCGGGTCTTTGGGAATAAGAAATAATAGAAAAAAATAACTCGAGGAAAGTCTGTAGAAATACAGATCGTAGAAAAAGAAACATCTTGATAAAAAAAAAATGGCGAAAGTCACTCGTCCTTTAGTTAAAGAGATAGTTGAGTATTGGTCAAACTTAACTGTAGTAGCCCAAACCTGCACCATTACGGTACAAAGAAATAGTTATAACTTCACCATGCTCGAAAAGTATACACAATTACAAACGACTAAGTAAAACCCCTGTTATCATTCAAAAAGAGCCGTTACAACTCAAGAGGGCGCTATTAAAACAAATCAGTGATTTTAGCCTTTTTTCATACAAAATTGTGCATTTAATGTTTGTTAAAATAATGATTCAATAGAGATATCATCAACGACTTTTTAAAAACCTATTCAGATTTTTTTCAAAGTAGTCTTCGAGCATTTTTTTACATTTTTCTAAAAAGTCTAAATATCTCCCGGTGATGGCCGGTGTAAACTATTTTGAATAAAAATATATTTATGGATATTTCAGCCGTTTCTGAACCGATTTTGATCAAATAAAGTTTATTCTGTCATTAAAATTGTATGTTCTTTCGAATTTGACAGTCAGTTTTTCATTATATGACAAAAATATCGGGGGGCACTTCGGGAAATACCAATACTCAACACTACCTTTAAGCATCGCCAAGCGCGGGGTTTGTGGAACCTAGCTGTCTGAAACTATCCAAACTTCATTGTCGTAACTAGGCTAGTTTGTGCGCACTACATTCAGCATGTTCAGTGTGCATTACGTACCGTACGCAAGGCGTTCGTACGATGGCACCACACGTCATATGTACGGATCCGAACCACCCTTAAATGAGATTATAAAAAACATCAACGGGCCTATATTGTCGCAATCATTATTGTAAAAAATCAATTTTTATTTTGAGTCATTATTTATGTCTATTTTGTTTAAGTGTCTAAGGTTTAAATTTAAATAGCACTTTCCATTAAACAATGTTAAAGTTAAATCTGAATACTATGTATGTTCTTATTCATAAAACTTTCAAAAAAAAAATTTTAAAATAAAACGAACAATTAATTGATATTCGCAGTCCTTGACAAGATGGCGGGTTCTTCTATAAACCACCGCCATGGTAAATTGCACGACCGCATGTTTAAATTAATATTGTATTAATTGTATTTCCGTATATAAATAAATATTCAAGGCTAAATCGAAATTATGCCTGTCAGAACATGCTGTTTTAAAGAGATATTTCAATGAAAATAATTATGAGTGAAATCAGTAAAATTATTATTGACCGCTAGGATGATTATTATTCTCCAATACACGCTCTGAATGTCAGAATCGGTTAGAACAAGTGATGTTTTAATATCAATATTTCATATCAATAATAATGATTATTGTGTAATTCTGAACAGCGAGACGTGTTATACTCGTGTTCAAATACCAACAACATATGTTATATTTTACTCTATAGGGCCAAGGATTTGTTATTATCGTAAAATTTGAACTGGCAAATATACGAATAAGGTGATGGGTAACATGCAAGGGGAGGGTTGCACCCATTTCACATAAATGCTTGCCCCCTAAATGCAAAAAAACAAACTAAAGGAAGATAGTTTTAGATGTTGCTTAAGGGGTGTGTTAGGGTGGGTTGGAGCTGGGGCATGGTTGCATTTGCCCTCCAAGTCGGGAGGTTAGCCCCCCCCCCCCCCCCCCTACACAACACGCATCGTCCACTGCTTGTCTCCTAACCCCCTCCCCCCCCCCCGCTTTTTTAATGTCATTTGGCCGCCAGTGTGATATGTTTTGCCCAGGTTCCCCCAAATGGGAATCCTTTTCCGACCCCCCCCCCCCCCCCGTTCCCCTACTCCACCAAACCCCTTTGCCCCAGTCTAGGTTCACCTTAGATACCCCACTTCCATGCAAACAGTATCGTACGAATTTTGGTTTCTCGTGGCTGGTGGGAGGGGGGCATCAATCGGCAAATGATTTTCTTGGGGGAACACGTTTCGGTGTCACCTGACAAGCAAAAAAAATGAGGGGGGGGGGGCCTTTCAATTACCAAACATTATTAATATATTTACCTAATTAAAAAGACATAGTTTGCTGATGTTCTTCTTTTGCTAGTTGAAGGAAACATGGGGGCCAACCCCCCCCCCCCCCCCCCCACGCACCCTCATGTACGCCCCTGCCTTAGAGTTTGTTGATTTGCACGGCTCGCGCCATCAGTAATTAGAAATCGAGAATCATCCATCAATCACTCGTAAACCCCCAAAAAAACCTAGGAAACCGGGCCACCATTGATTCCCTTTTCCCTCATCGAGCAGCCGTGGGGCAAATAATACAGGTATCATTTCCCTCGCTACCCTGTACGCCGCGTTTGTCTTGTCCCCACAATTTTAAATTTGTTACTATTTTCTTCGTAGTCTCATATGTAATATGAACATTTATTTTACAACTCATATTTTGAACACAGAGTCTCAGACGAAAAGGAAACGTACATTTTAAGAAAATATAAAACAACTGAAAGTTTGTGAACACAACATGATTATAGAAAGTTGTCTATAATCTTGTTTAAGTATGTTTTCCAAATTGAATCCCCTTAGAATATGTTTTTCTTTCTTCATGCATAATTTTCTTGACTGATTTTGCTTAAACGTTCAGAAATTACTCCTCATAATTATTCTGCTTCTTAGTTTATTAAAAAAAAACATTTTGCAAGGATTTAAAGTCATATTAGTTACATAATGTTTCATGTGAATGGCTAAATATACCAAATAAAAGCCCCCTTTAATTTCCATCGTATAAATTGTGTCAAGACTCGGACTTTAATATTAATAATCTTGCTTTTAACGCTATGATAACAAAGAATCGTAGTCTAAACGTTTAGTATTGTTTAAGTTTAAGTTAAATTCGATTGATTTTATTTCCCCGCAGTTTGAAACAAAGATAATACAATTGCATGCAGGCAGTGTGTGCACGTTCTCTTAAAATAAAAACCCAAAAAAGGCATCCATTCATTTCGTGTTGTAAATCATGTTCGCACCAGCACCCTCATATCCTCTCTGATA
>JBAMJV010009699.1:55000-56230 GCA_037951105.1 Echinarachnius parma
GTTACGATTATAATCTTGTATTTATACAGGCGTATCATTTGGGAGGATATGGGGTGACTGTTCACCCCCCCCCCCCCCCCCCCCCCCGCCCCGGACGTTCACATTTAAAAAGAATACAAATAAGTTACATATTACATGTATCTTGTTCATATTGGTCCAGATCGCCGACCCCCTTAACTAGGAATGTGTGCCCCCATAACCTTAATAATAATACAGGTTACTTATATAGCGCTATTCACAATGTATCATAGCGCTTACAAATATAACAATTACAACATAACACATTTACAAGAGTCTTACAAACTACACTACAAATCAGGAAAGAGGAAGGATTTTAGGTGCTTTTTAAAAGTAAGTACATGCGGCATTTGTCTAATGTATTGTGGTAGAGCATTCCATGATACGGAAGCTGCAATAGCGAATCTTTTATCAACAAAAACAAAGTGAGATCTTGGGACGACAAGTTTGAAAGTGTCAGTGACGGAACGAAGATTACGAGTGGGTTTGTACAAAGTAATAATATTATTCAAATAAGAAGGTGATATTTCATGAAGGATTTTGTATATATACAAACAAATTTTAAATAGAATGCGTTGATTAAATGGTAACCAGTGTAATTCTCTCAACAAAGGTGATGTATGTGCCCCTCGACCAACAGCATAAATTAATCGAGCGGCTCGATTAACAACACTATCAATTCTCTTCTTGTCTTTTGAGGACAAAACTGTGAACAGACTGTTACAATAATCAATTCTAGACAAAATTAGGGCTCTGACAACATGATGGCAGGTGACTGTATTCAAGAATCTTCTAATTCGCCATAAATTACGTAAATGAAAATTACATGTCTTAATCACATTGCTAACGTGTGATGTAAGCTTAAAATTGGAATCTAAGCATATACCCAAGTTCATAACCTGAGAGGAAAGTTTAATTCTATGACCAGAAACATTCAATTCAGTGTGAAGAAAATCGTTCACTTGACAATTTACTGAACGCATCAGCATAAATTCTGTTTTAGAACTATTTACCTTTAAGAAATTTAATGACATCCACTTCTCAATCTCGATTACACACTCTGATATGGAGTGTAGTGTCTTTTGAAAATCTTCTGGTGATCGAGGGTCGAATGGAGCATAAATTTGAATGTCATCAGCATAAATGATATATTGAAGGTTGTATTTTCGAAATATTTCAGATATTGGGGTAATGTATATACTAAACAGGATG
>JBAMJV010009700.1:0-24753 GCA_037951105.1 Echinarachnius parma
TACCGTCCTACGCCAGCATCATTATCAATTGTTCACGTCGTGCTACCCCTTTTCCGTGAATCTTCGTACCTCCTCTTTTACCCCGCCCCATGTCCCTATCGTAGATATTAGAATCGTTGCACCCCTATTTGACAACCCTTACTGTCTCGGGTTTTCTTGCCTGTGGCTACGCCATTTTACCTTGTCTGATCTTTTCACCGCTTATTGCACTATTCATGTCTGTTCAGTGGCGTAGCCGGTGTCAGACAGAGGGAGGGGCGAATAGAGGAAGTTGGGGAGGGGGGCAAAATATTCATGAGAGTGGTAGCAGGTGCACAAATTGAACATGTCAGGTTATGGCTACGCCATTTTACCTTGTCTGATCTTTTCACCGCTTATTGCACTATTCATGTCTGTTCAGTGGCGTAGCCGGTGTCAGACAGACTCTAGGGAGGGGCATAGAGGGAGTTGGGAATGGGGGCAAAATATCCATAAGAGGCCAAGGTGAGCAGGTGCACAAATTGAACATGTCTGCTTCTTTATAATTATAGTTGACCTATAAACAGCGGAGGAGACAGTTTTCGTCTCTGTGGGCATCCCATTGTTCCTTCTGTAGTTCCTTTTGTTACGTACTTGTTAATCTAATAATTACTCAGTAGTCTTTAATAATATTTATATTCATAATGAGGGTTCCACAATTTTACAAACATTTTTTTTTTTAGTGGATTCCTCTATCCAATGTATTCCCCAATTTTGTTAATGATTGTAATTGATATGTATATTTTGTTGGGCACGAAAATAAAATTGAGAAATTGAAATTGAATACAGAGAAAGAAGGTCTATAGACGCTCATGATTTATAAGCGTGCCAATAGGAAGGCAAAATAGGGGTGTAAAATGTCCCCCATGGTGGAATTGCCCCCCCCCCTTCCCCTCTACCGAAATCCTTGCCATCCTTCAACTACCCCACTGTGTAATATGTGTTTATCCATGTGAATAAAACTGTGTTCTTAATAGGAGCATGTTGAAAAGGGAATTATGGATTTAAACAAGTAGAAGTAAATCGAAAGCACTTAGGGGGTTCGATCGGTACCCGTTTTCTCCTTGCATTTTACACGCTTCATTAGCGCCTTATTCAATATGTATGGTTAACATGTTTAAAGGGGTTGTAGCGGCACATTTAACCCATCGATAACGGGAACCTCGAGTTATACGTCAGTGGTCGCATTAAAGGGATCTAGTAACATTCTCAAAATCCTCAAAACTTACTTGGAACTCTAGCAGTTCTCACATACCTCATTGCATTCGTATTACCGATATAAGCTTTCGGTATTCCAATTTTCTATTCCGTTATGAAGATATGTACGATTAAAGTGTTCAGAATGATGACTATCTACTGGATATCAATATCTGTTTATATAAGTCAGTGCAATGAGTTAGCAAATATCTCTTCGCATGTTTGCTCATTACTAGGCCATCATACATCCATTTCACGTGAAATGTTCACACATTACTCAGTGGACATATCGATCACATGCACACATACACATTGTATCAAACATTCATCACTTTTTACATACATGTCAACAAAGTTACTAGATCTCTTTTAATGTATTTTCGCTTCTCAGCTGCCTGGGTTCGGGCTCGACCCAAGTAAAAATGTTACTTTAGTCAAGAATAAAATGAAATAAAAGTCAAAGTGTGGTTGTTTTCAAACTGCTAATGGCAGAGGTTTGATTATTTTTAAACAGCTATTGCTATTGGCAGAATGGGAACGTCATAAGTCATAGAACTGAGAAAGGGAAGTGCGTGAATGAATGCTAATCACATTAGAAAGACATGGAAAATGATCACGCATGTTAATTTCTTGGACTCAATAGATAAAATGAGGAGACAACAAATAAATGAAAAGAATAAATAAGTGATATGAAATTAATGTTTGCATGTGGCGAACAATCTGGCGCCTGTTATTTATTATCCATCATTTTTTATCCAAGACTGTATGTCAGTCTTGATGTTAATTCTAAATAGACGTATATCAAAAGTTATACTGCTTTCTAATAGAAGACACGCTTTTCTTCTACCTCGTTTTATCATAAATTCATAAGACTAGAGTATGTACTATAGAATGAGGTCAATGAGTTTTCCAAATAGTATCGTCTAAATACATATTTATTTAACAATCAAATGAAAGCATAATCGTGATATACGAACAGTATATAGTTCCTTGAAGCTATAGGGCTTTCCTAAAATAAAACACGAACTCCGCATATCTGTTATTTACAATGCGAATAAAGTGAGAATGATGATTTAAATATTTGTATAAGTATATTAAATAACGAAGAACACGAATGGGTTGTTAACATTTTTTAAATGTGAAAACTAACGCCTTGATCCAATAACTTATTTCATAACGAAACTATTGCGTTTCATGCCCCAATCTCTTTTTTTTTCTCTAGTTCTGTCTGTAGCGTTATACAATGTATAGTATCTTATTTTGTAAATATATGATAACTATTCAAACACAGTAATAATAATAACACATTAATGCCGATTTGTATCATTTTGGTGCTGTACAGTAACACCAAATTGCGTGATAAATCATTTACTACAAATCACGCACAACTAATGCATATAATATATCAACCCTGTTTTTCGCTTTGACGTATTTAATGAACAAGTCCAATAAATTATTTCCAAGAATAGATTCTAACTATCTAAAGTTCCTGATTGGTAACATTCTTCTTTTACAATGCGCCTTATTATTGCGTGATCTAGATTTCCGCGGATGAAGCACAGATTTTTGTATTTATCACTTGTTATCTCTGACGCATTTAATGAAAATCTCCATTCAGTATATGCTTCCAAGAATATGACTATAATTACAACTCTATAAATACTATCATTAACATGTATTTCGCCAAATTTAAGCCTGATCAAAATAGTTGATCAACAAAATAGTTGAGTTTGGGTATAGAGGGCGCTACACAAAATAATGTTTGTGTACATGAGATAATGAAAAACTGAGTGTCAAATTTTAAAAAGCATACAATTTTAATTACAGAATAAACTTTATTTTATCAAAATCGGTTCGGAAATGGCTGAAATATCCATAAACATAACCATTTGTAATAATGTGGGGCCCCACAATTATTCGATAATTTTGAACCAGCAGTTACATTTTTTTTTAAATGGCTCTTCTTTTTCAAAATTTACAAAAGAGGTCATTAATTAGTTGTTGATTATCTCTCTATCTAACCACTATTTCAACATAACATCACATGCACAATATTTTATTTTAAATGGTTAAAACCAATTAGTTTTTAGAGAGCGCCCTCTTGAGTTTTAACGGCTCATTTTGAATGATAACAGGCTTTTTCTTTAGTCGTTTGTAATTGTTTATTCCTTTCAAGCATGGTGGAGTTATAACTATTAGTTTGTAATGTAATGGTGCAGGTTTTGGTTACTAAAATTCAGTTTGGCCAAAACTGTCTTTACCAAAACTCAATATACGGTATCCCTTTAATTAAACAGAATCCTTGCATATCTGTATCCAACTCTTGATCTTTCATTACATTAATGACACTCACCCACTCACAGTTGTTTTCATTGTTTTGTGTCTCCGCCTCCTCCCACATCCATACATGTGTATATGTTTCTTATTGGTATAATATTCTGTTGTCTTTATGTAGTTACTGTCATTTGCCCTGACGAAGATCCTGCTATATAGGATTGAAAGCTAGGCTGTATACGACTCTCATTAATTATTTCTCAGAATCAATGCATCAAAGTTGCTGATCATAATACAACAACATTGTGAAGGCTTCATTATGTTCCCATAGACATAATTCCATTCTTTCTACTTATTATATACTGCATTTTGCTTGTACATGTGTTTTGTTGTTGTGTTAGCTGTTAAATAAGATTTTACCACTTATAATTATATATATATTATAATACTGTAATGTCAAAATATTTATTGCGATCTTGTGTTGCCGGTCCCCTAGGTAATCATTATAAAGCTACCCTGTTTAATAAATATTAAATAAATCAAATAAATAAATGGACAACAAATAAATGAGTGATCCACGTGATTTTCTCCCGATTAGACACATGCAGACGTAATTATGACTGCATTTTACACTCACATTTTACTTTTTTAGGCATCTGGAATAATTATGTCCAAGTATACATTACGTAATCATAATTATAGCAGTAAAGTTGCTGATTTAATGCAGTAAACTTACATTTGTCGGATGTATATACCCTTTTAAAGACATTAAAACGCAATATACGCAAACTGAATCCAAGAATATTTTTTCTTTTTCTTTAATTTCGATTCTTTACTTTTCTATTTTTAGACGTATTGAAAATATAATTCCAAAAACACGTAACTCTCATGTCAGCATCATTTGTATGACGTCACAACAAAATTAACTCTTACCATAATTGTGATGTATGCACCGCAGCTCCATGATAGTCGGCGTGTTGCAATGCGTGACAATGCTGCATGGCACTGTACTAGTTAATACACAAGATTAATACTTCTTGAGCATGTTGAGCAGTTAAGCTTGTAGCTCCATACATACTTAAATATATATAAAAACAAACACCACATCCCCACCGCATGCCACGCATATCCATTTGGATCAACAAGAACAAGGGATTTGCAAACAGAAGATTCCTCCTCTAGACAACCAGAATTGACATTCAATTTCATACCGCATCCATATTATATGACGTGCATTTAGTGTCGATTAAGTACGCCCTTTAAAGAGAGTCCGTCGTTGTGTCAGGCCAGGGTGGCGCCATGTTGTAGTATGCACCCTACGCGTTTTGCAGTGTATGCCTGTAGCCCGTTTCATAAAACACTTGCATTCGTTGTAGTGTCCAATTATTGTAACTCTTTGGTCAACAGCCAATCAGCATGGATCATTACAGATGTTGCCATGTATAGTAACAATGATTGGACACTTACAACAATTGCAACAGTTTTGTTGTGGCGCTCGCGCAAAATGTTGCCTTGATCTATAAAGACTTGACGTCGGCCTGCAGGTAACGACGCAGTATACTTGCAAACAGGAATTCCAATTTATACAGAAATTACCAGATAATAAAGTGATCCATTAACTTTGTAAAAATTAAACCAAATCACTTGGAGCTTTCTCACTTCTCTTGTCCCTTGTTGTTTGGCTTATGGTAACAGAATAATGAAATGGGTTTGGATTTTCAAATGTCTATGGAGCGTAGTCAAGAGTATTCGAATTCGGATGCTTCACGCGAACGATCGGGTTGAAATCAGACATAAACTTCCTCTGTTTTCACTAGGTGAACAAAATTCCACATATCATTATCAAGAATCTTACAATGAAACTGGTATATGATTGAAATCTCAAATATCATTTTTGGAGAAAAAAATTAAAGTTAATGGATCATGATTGATGCGAATAGCAGAATATTCGTAAAGTAATCAAACCTCGTAATTAACCATGCAACAAGTTCACAAATGCACATTAATTCTCAAATAAATAACAGGATTGTATGAATATACACTTTACCTTCGTCGATCTGATCGCAGTTGATAATTCGGCACAAAATGCCTGTCATAAACTCCGCTGTATGTTATAGTAGACAAAACTCAGCATAGCGATGCACAGGATTTGTAATACCATATATCCATCTTCGACATCGCCATCAATGCACGCACATGTCACTCAATCTCGCATCAGTTTATGAAATGAGGATACTATAGAGTCTATTTTTGACCACTTTATGATAATATTCACATACATTTCCATCACCGGTGTTTGGTTAGCTGTAAACCAAAACCGAATTCATATCGTATAAGTATGCATACTTTACAATCGCGGACGCGTACTTATATTTATAACCTTCGCGGTCAGTTTAGTACTAAAATAAAAATAGAACAAGATGATTGGAAGGACATGACGCACATTAGCAGACAAAAATAAGCGCGTGGATAATTAAGTGGTATGTATACATAACCCCTGACGAGAAGACGTATATTACTATTTCAAATCATCTCGACATTATATAGTATATATACGAAGCCAATTAGTGCACATCTTGTTCGTGCTGCTTGATTCTCACTGATAAACAATCCATTTGACCTCCCATGCATCTTTTAATTGTAAAGGGCAAGCGTCAAAATAGGACTTTTTGAAAGGCGTGTCCATCCATCTTCGTCCTGACTTCTCTTGTGTACATTTTGTTAGTTTATTCTCCCTCCTTATTTCTTCTCTATTCCCGTTGTTGATATTTGTGATCGCATTTTCCCCAAAATGTCCTTTATTATCTTTTCTTTCTCAGCTCTGTTTTTTTGTATATATTTTTTTATTCGATGCCAACCTTCTTCTATAGGTCAACGATACGTTGGCATGTGCTCGCTTCTGAATGTAAACAAAAAAAAATGTGGGGGGGGGGGGGGGGCTAGAGTATTTCCCCTCGAATATTTATCCTTCCCGTTTTTCATCTGACAAGCACAAATAAAAACAATTACAAAATTTAAAAAGGTCTTTGCCACTTTGATGCCCGAAAATGACATATTTGCCCGAATATGAAATGGTTTTGTCCGAATATGACAAGTTAAAGTAGTTAAAGTCTTTCCCGTACCAATGTTGGCACATAAGTCGGCGCCTATCTCCGTTTCAATAGCCCTAGGCCACACGTCTACTAAATGTAGCAAAGTTACAGAAGGGGGCTATGACAAGGTTTTGCCCGAATATGACATGGTTCTGTCCGAATATGACATGGTTTTGCCCGAGTATGACAATATGGTTTGCCCGAATTTGAGGCGATTTTTGTCAGGAATATAGCCAGTTTCAACACTACCGGGGGTGGGGGGAGGGCTGCAGCCCCCAGCCCTCGCCTCCTACGCCTATATGCATCCAGCGGCGGATTATAGGTCAATCAAAGGGAGGGGGTAAATAATGGGGGGGGGGGGGGGTTCACATGAGTGGGGATATGTCATGTCTAATTAGTGCTCATTATGACTTCTTATTTCCTGTAAAATGCAAAATGACGCACATTCGTATAGATGTTAAATATAACCACATTCAGTGGCGTAGCTAAGGGGGCCAGGCACGTCCCCCCACCCCCAATTACTGGACAAAATCGATACAAACATAATAAAATGAAGTAAGATTTAAACAAAAGAAATAGTTTGTGCCCCCATAAATGGCGTGCCACCCCCAGCCCTGCCCATTACTTGACAAAAAACAACACTAAACACACTATAAACAAATGAGGTAATACACATTAATAAACATACCCAGTGACGTATATAAGGAGTGAAAGTGGACGTCGATAACCTCCGATGGGGGCACTCTTACCCTCCTTGTGCACCCCTAAGGAGCAATGTGCCCTCCATGCTTAGCCCCCTTATGGAAAAACAAAACAAAACAACAACACATAAGTGACGCACGTTGACCCGCGTATGATCACACATACACGTTCTCAGCTGCATGCCCATTGAGTCATAATATACTACTAAGCATCGAGAAGTACATATTTCATTATCATGATTATTATAAGATCAAACATTGAACAAACAAGAATTCTTACATGTCTTGTAATCTCAATCATAATATGGCTTCGACGAATGACTAATCATTTCTTGTATGACGCACAAATGTTTGGTTATTATGTAATACAACATCAGTCTATTACGTAATAGAATGTATATATATATGCATGCGATTCCCCTGTATTTCACCTCATTTTGCAGAAATTATTGTTGATTGATTGCGTAATTGATATTGTTTTATTCTTCTTTATATTTTGTGCATCTTTGTCACAAATATTTTTTTAGAATTAGAGAAGGAGGAGGGGGGGAGGGGCAAAATTGCACCTCTCTTTGTTTTCCTTATAATATAATATACTCGATTTATATAGCGCCTAATATGGTTGATAATCATATCTAAGCGCTTAACAATTATATTATTACCCCGGTCATAGGATACAATTCAAACCAGCACACATTGTGTGCACCATATCCACTCCCTGGGGAGCATTCCTTCCAAGCGGCAGCGGCTCATGGGAATTGAGAAGATCGTTCACATTAGGCTTTCACCTCCTACCGAGTCCCCATTTATACACATGTCGGTGGAGAGCAGCAATGTGGATTAATTGTCTTGCTGAAGGACAAACGCGGTGGGCATACTCCAGGTTCGAACTCAGGATCTCCCGCTTGGAAAGCGAGCGCTCTACCAATCTTGCTATACCACATCCACATCACCCTTAGCTATACCATTAATTACTATTGCGTTTTTTTTCTTCAAAATGTATTTTTCTTGTTGTTCTTTTTGTTTCATTGATTAGAATCTTTAGCGAAGGACAGTCACACATCATTGTTGTAGGAACATAAAATACCATCAATTAATCGATCTCACAATATAATAGTAATCGGCTCTAAAAATGGGTGATCGATGAAACACAAAGTAATACCATCGGCGCACAATGAACATCTCCTTTTCAGCACTGTTGCGTTCTCTATAATCCGATTGTTCAGTGACCCATTTAAAATGTGACTTTCTTTCCAATATACGTTTACGAACGGTAGTCTATCAATAATATTTCTTAAAGGGATCTAGTAACTTTGTTTGCATGTGCAAAAAGTGATGAGTGATTGATACAATGTATATTGTTGTTATCTGATATGTCCACTGGGTGTTGTGTTAAAATTTGAAGTTAAATGGACGTTATATGGCTGAGTAATGAGCAAAAATGCAAATGGATATTTACTAACTCATTGCACTGACTTTGTACACGGTTACGACTATCCAATGGATAGTTTAACATCTCAACACTTCAATCGTAAATATCTTTTTAACGAAAGAGAAATTCGACAAACCGAAACCTGCCCCATGCTTATATTGTTGATACGAATACAAAGTATGAGGGAACTGCTAGAATTCTAATAGGATTTTGAGGATTTGGACAATGTTACTAGATCCCTTTAAATTAAATTGGAACTACCAAGTGATCGATTTCTAACTACACATTGTGATCGATCTCTGTACGAATGAGCGATCGAACAAATCTGCAGTCGTAACAATTATTCTTCACTCGTGTCATCTCCCTTTTTTCGCAACGCCGAGCTTGTAAATAATGAATTCCCTTGTGAAATTACCTTATTTTTATTTAGGTTATTTCCATAATATCATTCATCTGTCTTTAGTTTGATGATTTTACTAAAAAGTAAATTCTATGTTTTCTTTTCTATTGTTAACTGTTCAATGTTCGATCCGTTTAGGTGAAATTTATCAGTGAGTGAGTGCTTGTGTTGGATTTACAATCAGCAGTTACACACATATTCATATTATTATTTATTTCTCACTAATCGCGGTCATCTGCTGACGTGGCCGCAGAAAAGTTAAAATATATAGATTGAACACAAGAGCGATTGGAAATAAAAGCGGCCAACGTCCTACGATGAAGAGAATGACACTTGCTACCATAAACTAGTCATCAGTGCGTGAGCTACAATCATACACATACAAGACTAATACAAACAAATATAACCCATATCATTATTATAGTGCATGATGTACATTACAGTAACCATTCCAATAATTATTTCATGGTAAACGCCAATACATGACTGTATTCATGTATAATTATATACAGTAGTCAAGATGAATCGTATCATTCATTTGTGATAACATGTCAGATTCATAACTTCTTTTATCACTCAATAACTCGTCCATCCTATATAAAACCGATATTTTCGACATGACACTCACTATTAAAACTTAATTAGTATCCTAGCTCCTGTGTTGTATACTGCCATCTACGTGTACGTGTAGTCAAATGATACATTTTCCTCAATTTTCACGCAAATAATGTTGTACTGCATAGGTGTACATTGGTTAGTCCAGCTATCGTGAATGTTGCAAGAAAGACGAAGCGAAATAACGCCATCTCCGTCGAATCTTGTCAACAAACCGCCCCCCCCCCCCCCCCCCCCCAGATTATGTCTGAGAATACCACCACCCAAAAATAATATTCTTATTAAAGAAAGGTAACATCTTTAGTATTCCATTCCATCAACAAGTTCACACAAATATGTTTCCAGAAAGAAAATTTTTTTATTTGAAACGCATCACCATTCTAAAGCATGCGTTCATGCGGTCTGAATTACGCAGATTGCTATGCGTGCGGTGAATTGCAACGTGTGCAGAGCGAACGAATCGCCCGGGAATCTATTGTTTACAAACGTGCGCGTGAATAGCATTGTCGCACTCGCAAATGGTTGGCCCGTATGGAACCAGGAAATAGCAGTGGTTCCGTAAGTGCTGGAAATTAATTGCTTTGTTTATGAATTACACAACCCCTTGCAAAATGTTAGGTATCTATTTGATATCACAAAACGATACCAAAACATATAATAATGTGTTGTTCTTTGCCTGTTGGTCCCCTTTAAGGCTCGCTTGAATTTCTGCCCATGTACCTTTATATCTAAAGCCTGAACAAGACAATCAATGTGCCATGTTCTTGCTGAGGCCTAAAAGAGACGATCATTTATGTGACACGTGCAGTCAATGTTTAAGTATAGGGTTTATCAACTTCTGAATATCATGTTGCAAACAAAATATTTCATTAAAATTAGAAAGGCTGTACATTGGCATGGTTGGGGACTGTAGCCTTTTTTTTTACATTAAAAACAAAAAAGTATGATAAATCTTAATCTAATGACTAGATAGGCATTAAATACGTGAAAATGAAGACAGAATAGTATTTCTTTCAATTATTTGGGATTTGAAACTACGACACACTTATTGCTAAATACGTGTTTTGTTTTGTTTTTTTGCTTATTTTTTATATTCCATTTTCGGTCGTGATACAATTTTTTTTCCAATCGAGGTTTGAAAGACAGTACGTATGCAATGTGATAGTTAATATATGTGTGAATTAAATTCCCCCCACGAGACCAACGACAAGTTTCCATTTGTGACATCAAAGTTGTCAGCAATTTTGGAGCAGATTCCCCATTTCTAAACAAAGTTCAGACGACATAACCGTTATAACGGGACCGTCTTATTTCTTGACCAGTATTACTTACTCAGGTGTCTATCACCAATGATCAATGATTCTTATCTTTCTCACTTTTTTTTCTACCAAGACACCTTTTTTCTTGGGTTTCCCCTTCTTCAAATAAAATACAGTTTTAATGACGCTTGTGTATAATTGTAAATATCAAACGAGATAGCCGGAGGCAACAACTCCCATTTCTCCTAATTAGAAAGTCAACCAACGAGCGATCTGGGATGCTTTTAAGAAAATGAACACATCGGCCAGTGGAGGTATTAATACTTAGAGTGTTTGGTTTATGATTTATGATTGTGGCATTTAACAAGGTGTATCTAAACAAACACAGGCCTTGTTTGACAACGAGCTAATGAGTTTTTAAAGCCCCGAATGGTTTTGGTAAAGCTCGCAAAAATTACACGATACATTTTGGTTATTATTAACAAGTGAAGAAGAACAGCCAAGTCGGTTGGGGTAATGGCTAGACTAGGTAGAGGTCGCAGATGACACGTGCACCCCCCCCCCCCCCCCTATTACATGACACATAATAGCAATCATCATAATAAATATAATACTTACAAAAGTTAAAGTCATTCCCGTGCCAATGATGGCACATAAGGCGGCGCCTATCTCCGATTCATTAGCCCTAGGCCACACGTCTACTAAATAAAATGTAGCGAAAGCTACAGAAGGGGGCCAGTCCTCTGGTAACTCGTGTGATTAACTTTCCCTTCTCCATTCTATAAATGCCGAACCCGGGACCTCCCGTGCATGAGGCGGACACTCTAACCGCTAAGCCACCATGCTCGGTTAAATATAATACTACTACTACTAATAATAATGATAATAATAATTATGATAATATTATTAACAATAATGATAATAATAATAATGAAACTAATGATACTAATAATATTAATAACAACATTAATATTAATAACAGTAATAATAATGAAGTAAAAATAATGATAATAAAAATACTATAATATTATACTACTTCAGTCAATTTTGTGCTTATTTGAATGATTGAATCGTCAGTTTGGCTGCTGTTCTGACGAATTTGACCGGGAAAACCTATAGTACAATACCTCAACATGAGAATGAAATGAAAGAAGTAAAAGCCACGCACCAATTGAAAGAAGTAATCTATATTTGCAAACGATCACGTAAAAGAGTATAATTGCACAAGGTTTTTAAGTCTTCAAAATAAAGACATGATTAAATATAAGATCTTAAAGGGGTAGTTTAGTTTTGGTAGAGAGGGCGCTGCAGATCACAATTTTTTTTGTGAGGTAATGAAAAACTGAGTGTCGAATTTGAGAGAACATGCAATTTTAATGGCAGAATAAACTTTATTTGGTCAAAATCGACCCAGAAACGGCTGAAATATCAATAAATATATCTGATCTTATAATTATTTGGGGCCCAAATAATTAGATGATTTTTAGAAAAAAATAAAAAAATGCTTGCACTTTTTCAAAAATTGTCAAAAGCGTTTTTTAAATAGTTGTTGATGATCTCGCTATTTAATCATCATATCAATAAAACATCACATGCATAATTTTGTATGAAAAATGGTTGAAACCAATGCCTTTTTAAAAAGCGCCCTCTTGTGTTTCAATGCCTCTTTTTGAATGATAACAGGCTTTTTACTTAGTCGTTTGTAATTTTGTATACCTTTCGAGCATGGTGGAGTTATAACTATTAGTTTATAATGTTACTGTGCAGGTTTTGGCTACTTAAGTTCAGCCTTACCAAAACTAAACTACCCCTTTAATGGTACAATACCTTGAAAAGGTGGATGATTATGATAAAGAAGAAAAAGACACGTGCGGTTGATGGAAGTCATCTAGATTTGCAAACGATCACGCAAACAAGTGGAATATAGCCTAGATCAAGGTTTTCAATGCCTCAAATAATTAAAGACTTGATTTAAGATCTAAATCTTACGATAGTATACATTGAAAATGTGGATGAAAAGAAAGAGGTAAATGTCACGTAAAATCGAGTGAAATAATCTAGATTTGCAAAATAAAATCACACAAAAGACTAGAATTGCTTGATCACGAGGCCACTGATTCGCGAGCCGTCGGTATATTGACATGAATGAGGCCGTAACCTTCTCAATTTTCTAAATTATAAATTTACATTAATACCCGCGATACGTAATAGTAATAATGCGCAGTACATCCAGGCAGCATTACATTTATGTACCGTTTAATCCATTGGGTGTTTTGTTTATGTGTATTTGTATTTGTTGATTGACACTGCTGGACTAATGACATTTACTCTAGGGATGGTGATGATGATGATGATGATGATGATGATGATGATGATGATGATGATGATGATGATGATAATGATGATGATGATGATGATGGTGATGACGATAAAGACGATGATGACGGTGATAACGATGATGATATGATGATGACGAGGACGTCGATGATGACGATGATGGCGACGATGATGACGATAATGACGACGAAGACGATGATGACGACAATGATGACGATGGTGATGATGACTATGATGATCTGTTTTAACCAGTTTAGGCTGGTCCCGAAATACGCTCAGTGACTTGGGTCACCCCCCCCCCCCCCCAAATTCAGAAAGGTCCACTTTTTGCCGGTCTCGGGTCCACTTTTACCGGTCTTGGGTCCACTTTTTACTGGTCTCGGGTCCACCATTTAATGTCTCTATATTCCATATTTCATAGTTTGTATACTTAATTCAAGATTGCATTGATTTTTCCTTGGGGTGTCACGCCATCAAGCTTAATGCAGCTCATTGTGAACATGTGAAGAAAGTTTGATGTAATGCAAATAAGCACTTTGAGATTTGTTAATTGTAGTATATTCTGTTAATGTTTTGTATATTATATTTCTGTTACATTTGGTTTGATGTAGTTGCGAGAATAAACGTTATGAAATAAAAATATAAGCTTATTGCTAAAAGTCGAAGTTGGCGGCCTAAAATCAAATTAAACTTGGCGACTTGCTATGACACATTTTTCGAAATTCACTAAGATGTTGAATTCGTTTGTGGTTGTTTTTTAAAATATTTGTATTAGAAACTGTGATCAAAATTAGGCTGGACCTCAAGTTTGTCCAATACTCATGATTATTGTTCTGTTTGTTGATCCGTCTACGTTTTGTGAAGCTCTTGCCATGATCGGAAGCTCATGCACGTTGGGGCTCCAGTTAACGGCCCGGTCACATATCACCAGATAGGGTAAACTGATGCCCGACAAATAGAAAATTTGCGAAATCAAATGATCCCTCGGTGAAAGTCGTCTCCATTGCTTCATTCATGCACAAAACATTCCGCCGGATAGAACAACGTACATCACCTGACAAGGAACGGACAAAAAACGCATACGAACGGAGACGAACGGATTGAAAATTGTACTCCGTCGGGCCACCGTTCACGCTATCCGGTGATATGTGACCGGGCCTCCGTTCACGCTATCCGGTGATATGTGACCGGGCCTCCGTTCACGCTATCCGGTGATATGTGACCGGGCCTTTATGTAATGTAGCCTTTTATCATCATAATGGATCTATCTGGGAAGTTTTCATTAGTCTTTCATTAATCAACATTGTGGTATAGGGTTCGGGTTAGGGTTCTTTTCTTTTTATTGTACTTAATTAAGTAGAAAATGACTTGCACCCTAGATGGAGGAAAGTGGATTACGTCGAGACGCGATCACGAGAAATAATGAAACATTATGAAAAGTTCCATTAATCAACATTGTGGTTAGGGTTAGGTTTCTTTTCTTTGTATTAAGTAGAAAATGACTTGAACCCTAGATGGAGGGGAAATGGATTACGTCGAAACGAGATTGCGAGAAAAAATGAAACATGAACAGTTCCATTAATACACATTGTGGTTAGGGTTACTTTCTTTATTCATTCTCTTCTTTTTAGTGCACTTAATTAAGTAGAAAATGACTTGAACCCTAGATGGAGGGAAAATGGATTACGTCGAGACGAGTTTGCGAGAAAGAATGAAACATTATGAACAAAATGTCACCAATCAACATTGTAGTTGGGCTTGGTACGAACAGTCACGTTCACGTCACGTTCACGGTTCTGTACCTTTTGTGAAACAGGTCACCCAAATCTACGAACAGTCACGGTAAAGTGACCCAACAATTTGTCGTTTTCCATGCCGGTAAAACTCGAATCGTCACGTCTACCAAAACGTGACGTGAGTGTTTAATCATTATTTGTAAAAGTGAAAGCGCTTGTTACTAAGACTAGTAATGACGTCATCCAGAATATTCTCGACGACACAACTTGTCCTTTTTGTGCGATGGAATTCCTATGGGGATTGTGTGTTTAAGGATTTGTCGCAGCGCACACAAAATTGTATGTAAGTGATCTGATGCGTCGCGACGATATCGACGAGATTCGAGAGCGAGGCTGAGGCACAGTTTGACGACGCGGCGATCGAGTAAATTTCAGGCTAGGCGCCGGATATTTTCGATGACGATGATACAAAGTGAGAATGTGAGTATAGTTTGGTATATCATTATTCTTTTCTAGCTGTTACGAGGACTTAGCTCGACACGGCTATGGCTGCATGAGCCATGTGCAAAGATTGCCACTGCATAGCCGGCCTACCTAGGTCCTAGACCGGCCATAATAGCATGCAAGCTAGCACTGCCACTGCACGCTGGAATTCACTGGCTGCCGTCAATAATGATAAGGCAGATATCTAGTGCATATAATAGCCTTGATTACGAAGTCCTGCCAGGCTTTGGGCCATAGCCGTGTCGAGCCTTGGGCTTGGGCATATGGCATGTCCTCGTAACAGCTGGAAAAGTATAATGATATACCAAACTAAACTCACATTCTCACTTTATATCATCGAAAATATCCGGCGCCTAGCCTGCAATTTACTCGATCGCCGCGTCGTCAAACTGTGCCTCGGCCTCGCTCTCGAATCTCGTCGATATCGTCGCGACGCATCAGATCACTATATGCGATATGCACGCACGCAATGAAACGTACCTGTGCAAGGCGCGGCGATTACGACTACCCCCCCCCCCCCCCCCCCCCGCCGCTGACAGGATTTTTTTCAACTACTTGGTCCTGGTCTAGGTTCAACATTTTGGGACTGGTCCTGGACCAACATCACGTTTTTTGACAAAAACCCCCTTGAAAAAATCGTGGGTTCGCTAGTGATTTTGTTGCCCCCCAATCAGTCCGACCACGCTACACCACTGAATTTTAGTATCACACACAAGTAATCAATACGTGTAGAAAGTTATTTTGCTCAAACCTATATTCGTTAAAATTATTTTGCTATTTTTATAAAGGGGGACTTTCATTTGTTGTTGTTTTTATTACATTTTTGTCTTTTGTGTACGTATAATTTGCGTGTATGGGAGGGTATAACTAGCTACCATTGTGTCTGGGTGTGCATGCATACAGTGGCGTAGCTACGGGGGGGGGGGGGGCACGGGGGGCACGTGCCCCCCCCCCCCCCCCCAATCATTTGGCAAAAAAAAAAAAAAAAAAAAAAAAAATGACGACCCGACATGAAGCCAAATGTGTCTATAATGTATATATCATTTATTATTATCACGTTTTATTTAATGTGTGATAATAATCATTATCAACGATAATAACCAAGAACATAACAGTCGTTCCCTAGTACTAGCAATAGCGCACCTATATCAGTTTGAAGAATCCTTCCAATATAGCGCCTTATGCAAATTTTCAGTCCCGTGCGCGAGGATCGACGCTCACCGAATTTCAGAAGACATAGAGCGCGTATAGGCCTAACAAACTCCCTAGCATGGTAAATCGTTTATCATACCAAGGGCCCTTTTAGGATCTTGAATCTGCCTCCCGCTTTTATAGATAATTTTGACGCCTTCATGCAGGCTATAAAGGCGCATAGCTGCACTACGTAGTCCTAAATATCTAGGTAAAGACAAACTTCTTTTACTAATTTCTTCACTCCAAATGCACCCGTTCCATTTATTCATAAAGTCGCATAGCTGCACTACGTAGTCCTAAATATCTAGGTAAAGACAAACTTATTTTACTAATTTCTTCACTCCAAATGCACCCGTTCCATTAATTCATGATGCATAATCTAGGCATATTGTTGATGATCATGATTGAAGGAGCACCAGTCATCTTCTCCAGAGTCGATATCTGCATCAGTTGAGCATAGGCCTACTGAAACTAATTCAAGGGACCCGAGCATAGCTGTTTGTTTTTAGTTTGAAAAGGACTGTAAATCTTAATTTTTGCCGCGCGCTTCGCGCGCATATTCTGAAATACTGCTATATACGAAATTTATTAGACCCTCATCTATCATGTCTATAGCACACTATCATCGGAAAATAAAATAATTTGAAATAATATATCTTTTAGTAAATTCGGTCCATGCGCTGAATGCAAATAAAATTGGAATATTATGTCCCCCACATTAGAAAGGGGAGGAGATTGTCCCCCTCCTTTGTCATTAAGTATGTTTGGTTCCATACTTATATACTTTATATTACGTGAAATTTCTGTCTTAGGTGTGCACCAAATCGCACAATTGCAGGCCCCAAAATACGAAAGCTCCCTACTGTGGGAGGGGGACACCCCCTCCCACACCCTCCCCCAATCGGTCGCTTCGCTTCCTCGCAATGTCTCCCCTCCACTTTTGCTTAGTTCCATTGGAGCTCAATGCCCTAGACTATATCGATGGCTCTATAGTATACAGGATCACGTGGATCCATCTCACGGGCTTAATCTTTCCTCGCTATTACCGTTTTAAAATACGTAACGAGTAGATTCACTATTATATACCATTTTAACACCCATGATTAAGACAATGATAAAGACAATAATGACCATACTTCTACAGTGATATTTTAAACACCAATTTCAAAAATTTCAAAAAATTGGGAGGGGGTGAACCCCCTCCCACACCCTCCCCCATATAAATGTAGCCAAGCAAACGGCGTGAGAGTATTTGAGTCTGGTGTGTGTGTACACGTAGGTTTGATTGTGTGTGTATACTTTATCATGAGGGAAATGATTTCTTTAATTCAGTATTATCAAATTTCCTTCCAAGGTATGCACCAAATTGCATTATTTCAAGTACAATTTTGCAAAAGCTCCCTACCGTGGGAGGGGGGACACCCCCCTCCCACACCCTCCCCCCTCGGGCGCTACATTGATTAAATTTCCGGTCACGTATATTTTGTTTCCGCGGGATAAACGAACAGTATAAATCATGAAATTGTCCATTAATCATGCAAACAAAGAAAATGCAGCACGATATGCCTTTTACCCTTTGCAGTGAATGTCTCTTTTTGTTTCGAGTCTCCTTTGATAATATTCTTGAGCCATTTCACGTGTCACTCAAATTAAATTTTTGTCAAAATATTTCAATAGTGTCCAAACAATCACATTATTACGCGTCAGTTTAAAAGCCCTCTAGGAAAAAATGATGCCCGCTCACTATGTCAAAATATTAGTAATTTCGTCGTAAGTGATTTCAGCCACTTATCTCATTTAAAGGTAGTTCCGATTCGTCAAATCAGATGCGCGGCGCCATCTTGCATACGCGTTGCGCACGGTGCGTAATACACGTTAGCTCAGTGTCATGCGGGCCTCCTTGAAGATGTCTCTTAAAGACCTCTAAAAAACCTACATATTGGCAAATTTTGTCTCATTATCCTCCTAAAAATCACAATCTTGGGATTGTTTCTTCATATGTCAGAAGAGATCTGACGATACCAGGTTTGGGGGATAAGGAGGAATCATCAACAAACCAATTCCGCAGTTATTAGCTTTTTAAAAGTCACCTGGCTCTTGTGAGCAGCCACATTGTCATCGAGCAGCACATGTCTCTCATCAACTTGCATTGCTTCATTTTCCAACATTTTCCAAGTGACTTTTAATGAACATTGCATCAATAAAAGCCTGTCTAGATCAGAAACAGAATACAACTGACCTGGCTTTGCACCACTGACCATGTGAAGGATGCAACATTGCATACACAACATTAGGTAACCCAACTTCCTGCTCCTTCATGGTTGGGCTATGAACTTATTGAACGCCCCTCGTAATTATATGTTTTGGTACCGTTTTGTGATATAAAATAGATACCCAACATTTTGCAAAGGGTTGTGTAATTCATAAACAATGCAATTAATTGCCACCACTTACGGAACCATTATTATTTCATGGTTCCGTACGCGCCAAACATTTGTGTTTTGGTAGCAAACAATTTCGGAGCAAACCCTCCTTGTTATATTCGGGCAAACAAATACCTCATAATAGGGCAAAGCTACCCGATATTCAGGCAAACTCACCTTACATAATGTACATTCGGGCAAAATAACCTCGTATATTCAAGCAAAATAATTTCAAAATCGGGCAAAGCCACCTGGTATCCGGAAACGCCTTTATATTCTGTCAAAATAACATAATATTCTGGTGAAAACCATTCCAACTTCGGCAACTATAATGACATTCGTTGGCAAATCAACATGTTTCTTTCGGGCGAAATCATCTCACATTGTTCGAGGCACTGAGGAAAGATGTTTTTCGGGTAAATCAACCATGCAAAAAGAAAATGCCCGTGGTGCTAATGTTCATAATACTCGTAATAAGTAAACAATAATCATAATTATACATTCGATTTTGGTCAATGTCACATATTTTGGACCGAGATTACCTTAATTTGAGCACAATCATCTCCCATTGTTCGAGTCAGGAAAGATGTTATTCGGGCAAATCACCAAATCATCCCTGAAAAAAGAAAAACATGCCCGTGCCACCAATGCGCCGCCAATGTCCACAATACTAGTACATGACTTGTAATTAGTGAACAATAATCCTAATTATAAAGCCGATAAACATCATCAGGTTGGACCTAGTGTCACTCGCATTACACGCAGAAGTTGTATTTCTTCATGAAATAAGTAAACAATAATCATATTTATAAACCCGATAAACATCACCAGGTGTGGACCCAGGGTCACTCGCATTACACGCAGAAGTTTTTTCCTCATGAAATAAGTAAACAATAATCATGATTATAAATCCGATGGACATGATCAGGTGTGGACCCAGGGTCACTCGCATTACACGCATAATTTGTACTTCTCATGTAATAAGTAAACAGAAATCATAATTATAAACCTGATAAACATGATCAGGTGTGGACCCAGGGTCACTCGCATCACACGTATACCGGAAGTATATTTTCTCTAAATTATAATCAAGACAGTATTAAAACTGGGTTAATAGGACCGTATATATACGTGATTATATTCAATGGTCATCATGTCGCAGCAATACTTCATCTGTTTTCCTGTTCCAATTACTAATTCAATTTTAAAATCGTAGATTCATAATTATTTAAGTGATCCATTAACTTTATACGATTGTTCCGAAAGTGATATTTGAGACTTCAATCATATATTGATACCATCGAAGGTTCTTCTCATTGATGTGTGAACTTGTCATAGAAGAATATCACCGTTTACCTAATGAAAAGGTGAAAGTTGATGTCACATTCTATCGCCCAATGCACATTGATTTTGACCGCATTCGAGAAGTCAATCATGAAAATCTCCATTATAATGAAGACATTTGAAAATTCAAAACCCATTTCATTCCGCCAAACATCAAAGTACAAGCGAAAATGTGAAATCTCCAAGTGATTAATTATTATTATTACTATTATTTATTTTTTTGAATTAGACAAGATTAATGGCTAACTTTAACATTACAATATAATAATTTGTTAAGTCGACAAACAACATTATTTCGATATAATAACCTTGGGCAATAATGTAAGGTGAACCTTTATGGCTGACATCAATATTGGTATTGGCTACATACTGCTGTCTAAAATACAAACTAAATAAAAAGTATTCAAGAAGGCGAACTTAAATGTCACACTTTTTTTGAGATGCGAATAAAAGGATTGAAGCAAACTTGACGAAAGAAGTATTGGACAGTTATGAATAATATTAAAAACAACAAAAACACGTTCGTTTTCTTAATGTAGTTCGAGGAAAGGAGCGAATTATAATTGTCGTTTCAAGTTAAACCTGTTCCTATTCAAACGTTGTAATTCACATACATACAATACCCCTTCTGGGTGCCGTGTTCGACTCCTATAGTCACGATAATACTCGAAGAATCAGATTCATGGATTGTTCATATATATATATATATGCACACATTATATATATTAAGTGTGACCTATCTTACCAAGCTAAACTTCAAATATTCATTTTGAATGAATTGGAGGGAAATGCTATCCAGGGAAACGTGTCGAAAGAACCGAGTCAAGTGGATTCGTTTAATTTTGTTTGGCACTCGGAGGGTTGATACACTTGTGCACTAGGCTCCCGTGGAAAAGGGTGACTTAAAGGGACTGAGTAACATTGTCCAAATCCTCAAAACTTACTTGGAACTCTAGTGGTTCTCTCATACCTTATCATATTCATAATACAATAAAAGCACGGGACAGGTTTCGGTTTTTCAAATTTCCATTTCGTTCAAGAGATATTTACGATTGAAGTGTTCGGATATGAAATTGTCTACGGGATAATTTCATTCCGTGTGCAAAGTAAGTACAATGAGTTAGTGAATATCACTTTGCATTTATGCATAAATATCTCAGTAAAAAAAAACATCCAATTAACATGAAATTTCACACATTACTTTGTGGACATATCAGATCACTCCAATACACATTTTATTAATCACTCATAACTTTTTGCACATGTCAACAAAGTTACTAGATCCCTCTAAGCCTAAAAGATGCCGGAGGGCCATTATGCCACTCTCCCCCTCCGCAATTTTCCCGACTGCTCTGTAACGCCTAAAGATGACACCCCGCCGCTTCATGACTTTTTTCTTTCGGGTCTTGTGCATCTTTTAGACCAAAATTTGCGAAAATCGGACCTACTGTTACCAAGTTACGTGTCCTGTTGTCTTTGCATGTCAGCCCGAAAATCGCTAATTTTCGTGATGTGTGCATGTACAAAACATGGAAATATAATTTTTCCTAGAAAGTGATACAAATTTAAAATAAATTATTGTGTCTCAAAATAGTTGAATTATAGTTAGAAAAAAAGAAGAAAAAAAAAACAATAACAAAACAATACGAAATTATCAAAACAATAAATTAAATTATCAAGATTAAATCAAACAACAAAAACAATAATTAAACAAAATTGGAAAAAAGTTAACAAAACAATATGAAATTATCAAAATAATAGAAAACATAAGGAATATCTTGGCTCCTCCTATGGTTGCTGTTGTATTATTATTCCAAATGGTCTAAAAGATGTATGTAATGAAAACCAGTGTTTAATTATCTGGGCAAAAATGTAAATTGTATGACTTTATTTGCATATATTACCATAAATATGCAAATGAGTGAATTTTTCTGAATTTGTCCAAAAAAAACTAGATAATCATTCTATTGTTTACACTTCATTTGACATACGTGCACATTTTCGCGGCCATCGGGCGTTTCACGGCCGAGATCTGCAAATGAGTGAATTTGTTGTTGAATTTTTTGTTGTTGACATCTGTACAATCGGGCGTTTCACTACCGAGATCTTAAGGGGGGCATAATGCCACCCCCCCCCCCCCCCCCCTGGTCGTAGAAAGGCCTCAAATAGCCCGGCCTTTTTAGGGTTAACTTGACCTTAACGGAAGCTGCTGTGCATTATGTACTCGAGTTAACTTGGTTAAGAACACAGTGTTTGGACGAGGCGCAAAATCGATAACATAGTTTTCCGTTAATCGATGAGAAAAGGGACACAAGATGAGTCGAATAGGATATGAAAGTAGGGCAAAATGTCAATTCCGTTTTCCACTTGTTTTGCACCTATAGCTCGATGCTCGAGTTTAATAAACAATAGTGTATCATCGTTTCTCCCTTCACGTCCCAGATTGCAAAGCATGTCAATAGACAATGTGTGTAAATGTGACGGAATAAATGCCCTTTAGTCGTCAAAATAAAGATACGGCTTACACACATTAAAGGGATCTAGCAATTTTGTTGACATGTGCAAAGTGTGGATTAAAATATTCATTTCTGTGAGCCAATAATTATGACCACTAAGTAATGTGTGAACATTTCACGTTAAATGGATATCATACGACCCAAGTAATGAACGAGAATGCAAAGTGATATTCGCAAAACTCATTGCACTGACTTTGTACACAAGCAGTTATTCTTTTACAGTGGATAATTACAAGTCCGAACACTTCAATCGTAGATATATTTCTAACGAAAAGGAAATTCGGACAACCGGAACTTGTTCCATGCTTCTATTGGTAATACGATACAACAAGGTATGGGAGACCTGCTAGACCTGCTAGTTTTGTCGATGTGGATGGTGGTACTAGATTCATTTTACCAGTTTGGGCCCATATTCATGAATTCATGCGAACCAAGTTGCTAGCTGCATATGACGTCATATCAAGGTCACACGTGGAAGGTCACACAGTGTTAATGAAAACTGTTTCTCCGTTGCATGGACATACGACCTTCTGACTATACCGTACCGGTACTCTGCCGATCGACTGAGATATCCAAAACGGAGCCCGCCCGACTTCTCTGCGAGCTCAAAAGGCCATTTTCGCCAGGAATACGGCCGGTGTCTGCTCGATCACTGCGGGCTCCGCCGGGTTTTTTAGGGGTCGGCCGACGTTCGCAGGGCACCGAAAACTGCTCCCAATTCAGCTATTTTCGCCCGACTCCTTTTGTCTTCTGACAAGCGCCTGATTTCTGATCACTGATGTTCATAGGGTTCTCCCGAGCCCCGTCCAATATGTGACAAGGTAGATTTCAAGCGAAACAATACGCTCGACTCCCTGGCTGATTTGAAATTCGGCGACTCTCTGGCGATCTATACATTTGGCTGGGGTCCGTTGGATTTGTGACGCAGGCTTTATGCTGGCGGTTCTTCCTAATTTACTGTCCCGTTCAAAACGTGATAGCTAGCAAATTATATGAATATAATTGTATAAATGTCGTGCTTTAATGTTGTTGTTTTTAAATACATGTATAAAGTTTGTCCTTCGAACAAAACTATTGATTCTAGAATACAAACGTGTTCCATACGTCACGGATAAATATTTTAAAACATACATTACAGAATAATATCTAAAACACCAACATGCAAGTTCATGCGTTTGTCTTGTGCGTCCTTAAACTGTATATCATCACATCAATATTCAACGGCCTTCGAGCTTTAACGTCAGAGAAATCGTGACTTAGACAAAGAATAAAATACATGCCTGACATTGTTCTGGATTCTGAACAATTCGGAATATTTCAATTTAATTATTAACTATTACATTCGTAGGTCACCGCAAATTAAAAAAAAATAAAAAAAAACAGTAAACATCGTGGCAAAAATAAATGGTTAAACAATGCACACGTTTCAATTATCGATGATAATGGCAGTCACATCATTATCAAATATGTTTACCACAAATACTGCAGAGTATGTCATGATTAAGTCAAATATGTCAGACTATGCAATTGGAACAAAGTTCTGAATACTTCAATATGGGTATATTAACTGAAATATTAAACACAAAATGTGTAACGTCAGTCTAATGACATGATATGATAATGATATTATTGCCCACGAAGAAAATGGGGCGTCAAAAAGGGGGATAAATTGCCCACAAAGGGGCCAGCGTTAGCCCCCAAATTGTATGGT